>BGPR01005093.1:43308-99526 GCA_013235015.1 Araneus ventricosus
CCATAGGGTCCAATTTAGGAAACTGTCTGCCCAAATTAAACCACTAGTTTTCCAAATTAAAACCAATTTCATTAAGCACAATTAAAGCAAAAATATTTTTTGATTCTTAAACTTCCAGGGGATTTTTTCTTAAATTCCTTATGAACTGAAGTAGTCATTTTATGCACTATTATCTCTTCTTCCTATGTTCTCACATATGATGCGGAACTACAAGCTCAAATTTTTGTTCTTTATTAGCCATTTGAGGTTTCTTTTACATTTGCTTTGGATTATTCACCTCCAATTCTATGAGGACTATTAGTGATTATAACTGCTTTCGGTCTATTCCTAGTTCGAGATAATAACTCATTGATTTAAACGGTTCAATATAGGCAACTGTTTGAGTGGTCCTATCAGAAACTTTGTCCCACCCAACTTCTAAAACCAGATATTTTTTTTATTGATTTTATTAATCTTTTGTGAAACAGTTTTTGAACATATTTGACAAGCTGAAATGACAAAACATTTTTGACACCTTAATGAAGTTGGTTTTAGTATCGAGCGTATAAAAAATTTAATTCAAAAGTTATATAATAAAATAGAAACAAAATACATTTTTTTTATCAAAATCCAAATAGTTTAATACAAAAATTGCAGGGCAATCGAAATTGACTACACTCATTTTCACAGAATGAAAAAAACTTTAAAAAAATTAAGAAATAATGTTCTAAATTACACGATACTTGATATTAATTCTGAAAAGTTCAAACACACAGCCTTTTAAAGCAAATCAAGCATAAAATTAAATTATTCTGAAAATACACATCAAGGCACGGAGGCTTAAAATTGTCTCTACTTTTTCTATTTGATAATCGGTCCTGGTAATAGTCGTGAAAAGTCAATCTTTTTTTTTCTCTGCGCGTAAATCAAAGCTCTTACCGCATGGAGGTGGACAAACCGATGGCTAAGGTCCTTCTACGCATTACGTCATATTGGCACAGATTCCGAAACTTCCGCTATTCTACGCGGTTTGGAATTAAAGAAAATAAATTTATTCCATATGCTAGAAAGGTAAAATACTCTGATTAAAATTGGTTATGTTATTGTATCATTTTACAAACACCAACTTTATTGCTATAATATTTTATATAACTTATTCTTATAAATTGATAAGTACCTGGTTCTTCTCTTTTGTTTACTTTACAGAAGTTCTAAATAATGATTCGCTTTTAAAATATTATTGCTTCTTTTTGTTGTTAATAGGAATTTTCAATGAATAAAATAAATTAAGATCTTTGGGTTTATTTATATCTAGTCTGGAGCAAGTTTCGTCTTGTTTCTTTTCTCTCCTCACATATCAAACTAAAAAGTGGAGGAAATTTATTTTAATATAAATACTTCTCGTATGATTCAGAGTTAGCAGACGTTGGTGAGAGGTTTTGATTAAGCCAAAGATTTAAAAACTCTCTTTCCAGAGCAAATATGATAGTTTTAAGAAATGATTTTAAAGCAAAATAGCAGTGCCTGGTTTTGCTGTTGTCGGATTACGATACATTCCAGAAATGAAGCGCAAAAAACATTTCCTTTCACTCATTTCCAGAAGATCCTGATGTTGTGAAAATTTGAATTTGTAGATGCAAAAAGAAAAATCTCTTCAATGACGCAAATGTTTGAATTTTCTCGCATCTCATGACTTCATCGTGATTAAATCTGAATCGCTTAGGTTCCCCTCAAATAATAATAACATTTCCGAAACTAAAATCTATTCCAACATTATTTTGTCATCAAATGAAATGATGAATCAAAGTTAATCAGTGCAGAGGAACACTCTGCAAGTGGAACATAATCTCTGAAAAGTGCTATAGATTGATTTCTCGTATTGTACGAATTGTCGAAAATAATTAAACAATTAATTATTGCCAATTAAGTAGTTATTAATTAATCAAAGGTATTTAATAAAAGTTTTGTTATTATTATTCTGTTTAAAAACACAGAAAATTAAACAACATTGTTACTAATATTGCAAGCAAATTGATTATTGCATTTCTCGAGAGATTTTATTTAATATGCGCTTATTATTCTGGGTGTGAAAGTATGATATTATATATATATATTAAAGATGCAAAATATATGTGTATAATTCCATTACGAATTAAGGATAAAGCAATTCTGCAATAAATAACAAGTTATATTAACTCATATTTATCAAAAAATTACAAGTTAATTTTAAGGGAATTTTTCAAATATATTTGATTTCATTTTACCATGAAGTAACTGTAAGACTATTTTAAACGAATGGTAATTTATAATCGCAAGTAAAATATTCTTAACTCTCCAGATTCTTAAAATCATCCAGTGTCTCAGATAAATGTTTTTAAAAATTATAATACCATACGACGTAATTATTTTTTATTTACATAGAGATCATATCAGGAAGATACTGATTTTATTAAAATTTTCGATCAAACACTCACATTTTTATTCTTCCGTAATTTTTTGGACTCTTTAACAAGTTTCCACAAAAGGCGGCTCATAAAATTTTTTCGCATTGCTTTTTCAGCAACCGAAAACCTGCTTTATACCCGCTCTTTAAAAAAAGTCACTCAATAAGTGCGAATGAGAAAGAACGCTATGAGCATGAACTCAACGGAGGTGGCGGAATGAACCGTGCATCACTTGCTCACTTTATACATACATGTTTTACATGCACTGAAAGTCGGCAGGGGAAGCCAATATATTGGCGCTGCAAAAGTAACGTATCAGTGTGAGAAGAATATGACATAAAAACATGAACTCAACAGCCAATAAGAAAGCAATCTTCAATCGACCCAAGCAGAATCACTTGAGCACTTAACACGAATATTTATGAATATTTGCTGAGATGCTAAATTATAGTGAAAGAGAGCGGTTCAATATGAAACTGTTCTTCTCGGCCGTGACAATGCAAACGCACGCTCTCTGAAAATTGTCAAGAGAAAAGAAATTACAACACACATCTAGACAGTACACGAGAAAAATTTTCTTACGAAGCACTGATTCACTTGCTTTCCGCTGAAGTACGCACCACTGCTCTGTAGGATCAGGCGGGGAAAGAGTTGGGAACAAGTAGTAATGGAACAGTGACTACAGAGTGCACTGGGAGGCCCTAGCGAACTGAAAAGCATATGCCCATTAAAAACACTATAGAGGAAGAATAAAAACACTTTCCTACTTTTTTTCAATGTATTTAGTAACGTTTGTTTTGTTATTATTCAACCAAAGTTCGAAAACTGAACTAAATTTCTTGGAGCTTTTCTGCATTTCGTCTCTCACTCCAGTTATAAGCAAGCAATAAGTATCTGATTTATATATTTCTTAGATCTTGCGAAATAAAAATTACGAGGAAACTCTTCCAATTTCTCGTTTTCGGATTTCATCTTGAGGAACGTTGTGAAACTTGCATGAGAATTTTACTACGATGTAATTAAGAACTTAGCTTAATGAAACAAAAGCTATATTTTTTTGTATTTACTAATTCTTATATGTTAGGAAGCAATTTATATCAGAGACGTGGTTAAGTTCTGTATAGCCAGTAAAGTCACTGTTTTGTGTCAAATTAATACCGACATTTTAAATTATTTGGAATTAGCATTATAAATGTCAAAAGAAATACGTACGAGAGCATGTTCTAGATTTCAAGTGGAAAATCCATTTTCTCTGCTAAAATTGTCCTGTTGTTTCTACTAACGTTTACATGTAATTTTTGATGGCTTACCCATTTCCTTCTAGTGTCATAATATTTGGCTTCTATAAAGATTCATTTCCGAACTTTTCTCGACAAACTTTGCTTCTGTGAATGATTATAAATTACACCAAATTAAAGTTAGTAAATAATTTTAATAGTTTATATATGATATTCATAAAATAGGAGATATTTTTTTCTGAAAAACACTCGAAAGAAATATTTTGTGTTATTTGTGAAAAGGCATTTAAATGCATCTTGAGGCAATATGTACAGTAGTTCTAATCATTTAAAATATATTCTCTTCAAATCACTGTTATTGTGATCAGAAGCCGAAATACGTGTTCCCAATTACCCTGCACTTGGGGTAATTGGGAACACTTCAAGTTAAATAAGAATGCTACTAGAAGTGAGTTTGGTTAATTAATAAATTATTTTGGAAAGGAGAAATTGGTAATGAACCTTCCAGAATATGTTTATGCACTCACAAAAAAATAAAGAACTCTTCTCCATCTCATACAACTTTTAAAAACACAAAAATGACTGACAAAAATTCGTCCCCTAATTACTCCCAACTGACCCCATCCATGGTTTCCAGTGACGAAATTTTTTTAAATGGTTTTCCGCATTCATCATTGATGTAGTATGAACGCATCTAATAAATGCACGTCCCACCGTTTCATGTCAGAGAGATTTTAAAATGAAAATAACCTTCCGGATATCAGAAACTTGTCTGATTGGGAAAGTTTATTAGAAAAAAGAAAACGTCCTTAAACTCCGTCACAGCATTTATTCGCATGTGTCCAGCTGTGACGGTTTAAGCTGCTTTTTTTTTCTGAAAACTATTTGCCACAAATGTCAGGAATGAGTTTTGTATTTGATATGCGACAGATTATGCTGATTAAAACTGTTCTTAAGGGAAAAGATTTGCCACATAGGTCACATTATTTAGGTTCTAGGGTTACCCTGTACGACGTTTCAGAGTAATATCATGACGCTTATGTACATATAAATAACAGTTATACTGAAGTATAGGTGAAGTGAATTAAGGTATAACCAACTTAAATTGCTTCTAATATTCTTTTTTTCAGGCAACTAATATCCAAACTTTTCATAAAATAATAAAAGCTTCCTTAATTAAAATTACAATCATCCGTCATTTAAACGAATGTAATATCTGAATGCACTGTAAAAGAATTTTTCAACATCAAATTTTAAACCTTAACTACTCATATTTCATTTCATTTTACATTTTTGGTTTAAGGAATGAAATTTGCAGAATAAAAGTCTTCCATTCTTCACCCTCAGTTTGTAATTAATCGTAAAGCGCTGAACTAAAAACTGAAAATTTTGGTGCTGTTTTCCTGAACGCAATTTTTTCTAATCAAATAAACTGTTAAAATTGATTAATTAGTTAGAATATTACTAAATTTTGAAAAAAGACTTTAAAACTGATATGAATTCACTATTTAAAATGACCGAGATTTTCGTAAGGAAACAGCAGTCACCCTGTTGGGCAAAAAATAGTTAATGCCTGAAATGTCAGCCCGTTGCCATGACATCAGACGTTAAATACTTCATAATTGGCATTCTAAAAATTCTTTAAAGTAAGTGATACACTTTTTTGTGATTTTCATTATTTATAATGCAGTTAAAGAAAAATTCCTTTAATAAATGTAAACTTTAGATAAAACTAAAATTTTTTAAAGTTATAGACATTTTTCAAAAAGTGAGAAAAGTTAAACAAAGACAAATTTAACGTGTGAAATAACATTACACAGTATATTTAGTCTCGATCTTCTGAAAACTTTCCATTTTTTATAATATTTGATATTTCAACCTATATACTCTACGGATGTCAAAGGTTTTGTTCAAAAAATTTATTACTCACTTCTTGTGGGATATTTAATTAAAATTCCGTAATTGGATTACTAAGAATAACAATGAAGTTCAACGAACCTCCCTTTAACATAACATTCTTATAAATAGATTTCATAACCCAGTATAACATTTACAACTTCTTACAACAATAAGCATTCTGACAACATGGTTTCCACATATATATTTTAATAAGCTAAAATATCGTTATTTAGAGCGAATTATTCTATTGCACTGCCTTCATAGCTCAAATTGTTTGTTTCGTTTAATATGGTGTTAATAACCTCTAACTGTTGTGTGGAGCAAAATGAATTTTGTTTCCGGAGAGTTGGAAAAAATCTACAATGTGCGAAATGAAACGGGACGAAGGGATTTTACGTAGTGGCGCTGTTCCATGTAGTAGAACGCTGCTGAAACTTTCAAGCAAAGTGTCGGAGAAATATGGTATATAAAATGGTTAGGGGATGGTGGTATAGATGAATAAAATAGTTACGACGAAATATGTAAAGTCTCATATGTATATGTATTATGTCGGTTATATGTGGATTCATACACACCGACTAGGAGCGAAATAATGCTTTTTTGTCAGCAAAGAGTTGCTGAAGATGGCATTTGAATCGGAACTTGTAGTGACAGATTACACCTCACGAAACGTAGTTTTTCGAGAGTGCAGTTAGCTTTACTGTAAGAACTATGAATTTTTTATAAGAAACATAGTTTGTTTCTTTTAAAGTATTTTGCACTACCAAGTACCTAGCCCTTAAGAAAATGGGAAAAAACTGAAAATTCGGTTGATTCCGACTAGACCGCGCATACATTCTCGGTACTCTTATCGTCGATTAGGTTGGAAGATGCCTGTAACACCTTGATTTTGTTCAGTCGATCGATTGATCACCCGAAATCCAAAGCATTTATTGAGACACCGAGAAATCCACCCGTAAAGGATTTCTTCAACATATCAGTAACGTATATATCTATTGAATAAGAAAGATGTTTCCAGACCACTTTCAAAGACTTCAGATGTTGAAAGGAAATGATAGGATGCCGAATCAAAACGCTTTGAGGCAATCACTGTGGCAACGTCTGAATGAAGCGAAAGGTTCCACTATTTCTTACGATAAACCTTTTGATCGAAAATGTTTTCTTGAACGTAAAATGTTGAAAATCTCATTGAGAATTTTTCATTTTATCGTTCTTAGAACTGTTTTCATAATTGCCTCACAGAATGTTATAGATCGGTAGACGAATTAGCGAAATTTTGGATGAAGTAAAATGATTATCGAGAACACCATTTTTTCTCAATCTAATATGCTTCGGAAACCAGTTACAACTAATTATGAAATGACTTTTTTTCATTGAGCAACATTCAGGTTTAACCCTTTCAGCCCTGCAAGATTTTATTATTATGCATTCTGAAATTCTGTGAAATGTACTCATTTTCGAGCCTGAGATAAAGTAGAAAAAGAGGAAAAATATTTTAATTTTTTTATTTAAATTCAAAGTTATTCCATTTGGAATCAGAGTTAAGTAGGGCAGAAGTTAAATATGCCATGATGGCATTTAGAATCATTGCGAGTTAATGCCAAAACAATAAGTAATTGAAATACTACTAAGATTGGCATTTATAAAATATAGTAGCTAAATATACATTTATTGATAGTAGTAACACATTTAGCTTTCATAAATAAAAAACACAGTAATAATAAACTAATTTATTATACATGGTGTTTTAAAACAGTTATTTTGTTATTCAGAGTAATGAAACATTGCATTGCACATTGCTCTGAAAGAATTGGAATACATACTGGCATCTTCTTTTTGGTATCTGTGTGGAAGAGGCTAATTGGCACCTGTCATACCTGACATCAGATACTGTTATTTAATTTAAAATATTTTAAAATTGCAAAATATAATTTAAGAAGAATAACCCAGCTAAAAAAAAAAAAAAATCTGCTGAAAATCTGCAGAAAATTTCTTTTTGAAGATTTCTTAAAAGATTTCTGCAGATTTTGAAGACAGAAAAATCTGCATTTTTTCTTCAAATTAATCTGCAGAAAATTTTCTTCTTATATTTTTTTCTAAATATTCTGGTGATTTTGAAGACAAAAAATCTTATTTTCTTCAATTTAATCTGCATAAAATTGCAAAAAATTTATTTATATTTTTTCTTTTAAATATCCTGTAGATTTTGTAAGACTTGCATTTTGTCTTTAATTCAATTTGCAGTTATTACATATTTTCACAAATCATTAAACTCTGACCAATATCTGTTTTGATTTTTTGAAGATTTAACTGCATTTTCATAATATCTGCATTTCTAAATACATATTTTGCACCATATTTCTTAATATTGCAGCTCTATTTTCCAATTGATATAAAACAAAATTAGAATGTAATTATCATTAGTTGTTTAATTCTGCAGCAGACAGAGTTTCAAACATTTCTCAATGGAAAAATGTCTTTAGACTAAATTTTTTTAAATATGCCCCGGAAAATGAATTTAAATTAATCTTTAAAATAAATATTTGAGGTTTTACCATTTTTTAAACTTTACCCCATAATTGAATTAATTTTCAATAGTTTTCCAACTGTCTTTTCTTGACTATTTTCCCTCGAAAAAGAAAGAAAAGTGCAGCTGCCCTTGGATGGAGAGAAGGCTTCTGGTGAAATATAGAAGGTGAAAATGAATTTATTGAAACTGAGAATCTAAATTATTGAACAAAATATTACTAATATCATCTGTTAAAGCACATCTCTTACGACTTTTGAAACCTTGGTTGATTTTACACCACTAGATGGCGCCATGAGAGCCATGGTGACGCTTTATAACTAAATAGATTAATTTATCCCCTCACCCGCGCATGCCGACGTGGCCTTGTGGTTAGGACGCTCGCCCTGTAGCGCGCCTGCTGGTAGGATCGCGGGCTCGAATCCCAGACAAGAGCTTTTAAAGTTTCGTCATTATCTGCAAATCGTTTAAGTAAGTTTATCCATAAATTAAATTAATAATAATTGAAATTTTAATTGAACAACCTTGACTGTCGAAAATCCGGTAAGTATTTGGAACATATTTTTTTTCTGAAGAAACATGTTCCAAATACCTTCAGATTTTCTGCAGATTTTTTTTAGCTGGGAAATACGAACTTCAAAAGAATGTAAACACAACACAGTCATTGAGTTCATTCTAACCACGTTGATGCCAATTGAGTCATAATAATTTGTAAACATAAAACCCAAATTTAAAATAAATATTTATCAAAACACGTTCAAATAAAGTATTTAAAACATATTTAAAATTAGTAAGAAATGAAATTGTACCTATAATTTCATTTAAATTATGCTAAAAAAATTAATTTTCATTTTGACATCTTTTGGTTGAATGAATTGAATTCAAAAAAGGTAATTTTCAATAGATAAAATCAATTGCAGAAACTATTGGGAAGGGAAAAATATATTTAAAGAGAGTAAAATGCGAATAATTCTAATGATGCCCATTTGGCATCAGAGGCGAGTTTAGATGCCGATCAAAAATAATGAATATGATGTTTCTCAATGGCATCACTGGGACTGAAAGGGCTAAGGAGGAAAGATTAATACATTTTTTCATTCTCAATTAAATTTCACAGGAAACTGGGAGTATATTTAGAATGATCACATTGTATTGTGGAACGATTTTAATGAATTTAATTAATGCAATTTTAAAAACGATTTTATTAGAGTAAGAATTAGCATAATTTTACTTTATTTATTTTCAAACTTTAATCTTTGAAATCAATATTTTCTCAAACTCAAAAGCAGATGGTATTACTGGCACGGATGCAAAATTTCTAATTTAATCCATGATGAATTTATACTATTTCCAAAATATTAAAATAGTGCAAAATCATTCTGAACATATAAGAGCACAAATTTCAAATATCTTGTACATAAGGAAAGTGACTGGAAAGCTTGATTACAAATACCATCTTTTATAAACTTGAAACAAGTAAAAAAGTGATCTTTAAAATTATAAATAAACTTTTAAAAAATGTTGTATTTCTGATCACAATATATTTATAAAAAAAATCTTAAAAAACACATTTCCCTCTTCTCACATACATAGTATTTGAATGCAGCCACATACATCTATAGTGGATCGGAATAAACTGTGTGTTATGCATCATTACCGGGCTGCGTTTCCGGTGTAATGATGTATAGAAGCGCGCCTGTTATAATCGGCACATCCATATATTAGATATGTCCGTTAACCCGCATTTACAAAACCTCATGCTACTATCTCTGTAGTTACTGCGGGACTGTGAATAATCTCAACAGATTGTGTATTTTTTTTGATGAGCCCGGACTTAAGATATGGGAGTAAGAACTGAACAGTTATTATTATTATTATTACCATTTTATTTTGATTATTGAGAGTTTAAAGATGCGCATGATTTTTTTCCTAAGCATACTTGTTGTGTTTAGCATTTTATATGTAAACAATTATTGTTTTGCTTTTTTGCTTTTTTCTCTCTCTCTTATTTGTGTTGTTTAATTGCTTAGTATTATCTTAAATATTACGTTCCGACTTATTTTATTCCTCTTTTATTTTTTTAAAATTGTCATTTAACTTTTTTTTCAAACTTAATGTTCTTTTTTTTTTTCAGTAAATACCACCAGAGTTACATAAACTTTCTGTGCTTACAGAGTTTGTTTGCTTATTTATTTTTTTTTTTTTTGGTAAGCATTTTTTCTCTAGGCTCCATGTAACAACTGGCATTAACACAGACAAGGGATTGTATTTTCCATCTGTGTTTCCTCGGTACTTAATCAGACGATCAGCTGTTGCTTATTTATTTATTTATTGTGAGCCTTAATAAAGGTAGTGACTTTTTCATACCCATTCAACCATTCAGTAGCCATAATGATTGTTACATTTACAATGAGGGTGTGAGACGGTGTTCTAACTGTGGTTAGTTGTTCAAAGAATATTTTCTTAGACATTTTACCTGTTCTGCAACAACATCCTTTCTAACGCGTTATGTTCAGTTTCTGACCCTGCATTGTTAATTCTGATTTATCTGTGAGTAACTACAATTTCCAGAAATCTGCAAACGCGATACCGAATACCTCTGTATATGTAACATAGACAACGGCGTAAGAAATCCTCCAATAATGCGAAAATAATACTTCGTAGCAATACGTAACTGAAATGAAGTACATCAGACACAATTTTTAAGCTGTTGTTTATTACTTTAATTAGTATTTCATTTGAGTTGATTACGTTGTTTTGAAGATAAATAAACTACAAAAAATTATTTCCTAATTTTAATTATTTCTTTTATCTCGAAGCTTCTTTTTTTCTTCTTGCCTCTTGAAACCCGGGCCTTTTCGGGAGGATACCACATTAATTGGACTCTTCCAACTGGGAGGTTACTCATCCCCCAACCCCTGCTGTAACCTTCTCTTAAGGCGCACGAAAATGGGCTGTGGTGGAGAAGGATTATTGGACCCCCTACCGCGCTTATCTCTTAAGCGATCGCAGAAATTGACCTCCCCTCAACAGAAGCCAACCGCTTCAGACCGGTCTTCGTCGCTGTTAAGGAAAAATTTCTAGACCTGCCCGGACCGCTTCTCCCGATGTGAGAGGGTTAAAATTATTTCTTTCTATCACTGTACATTAAAAACTGTCCAGGTAGTGCAAATCTGCAAACTTCCCCTATTATATCTATTAATGTTTTTTAAATAATATTCCGGATATGATGTGTTATGAAAACCTGATTGCTTCAGTAGGTTTTAAAACCACTGCACGCCACTGTAGGAAGGAGTTATTTTCTTTAAAACCACTCGTTATTATTTCATTTATTAGGATGCGTTCATACTATATCAATGATGATTACGCGGAAAACCATTTTAAAAAAAAAATTCTTCACTGAAAATCATGAATTTATACTAGATGGAGAATGTTTCCATCATTGCTAGGTATTTAAAAAGTCTGTTTTAAAACATTGTTTGCATTTTACCGTACATTTAAAAAAATGTACAGCAGAGATTGCAATTGCATATTTGTTAGCCAGAAGTGATATTTGCTTATGACTTTTTAAATATTTTTTTAAGAAGTCACTTTTCTTGATACTTGCATGCGTCCATATGCCATACCTTTGTATGATGTATATATTACTGGGGAGTTCATTTATTTGTTGGAGTAAGACGACTGAAAATTCTTACAAGCAGAATATACTTAAATGAGTGTATCCTTTCTTCTTTAATGTGTCAAAGACATTTAGATTTAAAGCGTTTGGAGCTTTCTTTTTGTTATTGGCATAAAAATATAACAATTATTTAAATTTGTCAACGGTATGTTATTGCTTTGTCTGACATAAAAAATTTTGAAAAATCTCTAACAAATTTTTGCATACGAATAATATCTTAATATTTTCATTTCTCTTATTTTTTCTGAAATGAACCTGTCAGAACAATGACATATCTAAACTTACTTTGGTTTCGGAAGATCGGGAAGTGTTTTCAAATTTCTAAACAGGTATCTTATCGGCTGATCTTGTGATCTGATTACTGATGCAAAATATTGCTCTTCCTGCCCTTCCCTTGGTCGCGCGTTTGTTGAGTTCTAGTAAAAGTTGATTTGAAAAGTATTTTATTCTTCATTTAGAAAAGTCTTTTCTCATCTGATAATAAAATAATAATAATAATAATTTTTATCATTATTTCTTATTTTTATTCTTATCGCTTTTTCTTTTTCAAACTTCTTATAAACTTTTTAAATTTGTCGTTTAAAGTCAATCAATTAAATTAAAATATTGCTTTTTAACTGTTAATTAAATTTTGTATTGCTTTTTTGTGCTGTGTTTCGGTTTTTACCTATTCTTTCCCCCTCTCTGTTTTCCCCCTGTTTCTGTTATTTGTTTTGTTTTCGTATTTTTTTTGTCCGTGTATTGTTTGTTTTGCATTCTTTGAGTTTTTTTGTTTTGTATTTTTGTGTTTTGTTTTCTTTGTATTTTTGGGGTTTTATTTGTTCTGTGTTCTGTTTTGGGTTGTGTGTTGTGTTGTAATCGCCGTTTTGTTGCGCATTTTTGTGTTTGTAGCTGTTATATAAATAAGTGCAATAATTGTGTGACATTGCTCTTAAGTAACACCTCTATTTAAATATTTAACTTGCCTTTTTAAATATGGTGAAGCTGCTTGTATTTGATGCCCGCAACCCTAATTCGTGCCCATGTTTCTCTTTCCCGGGCGGTCATCAAATGACTCTACAACCATTGGGTTGAGTCGACCCTCCTGGTGTATGGATTGAAATATTGCTCATTAAAATCAATTTTTTAATTTTTTAATTGATCTTAATAGCAACAAATGTCTCTACACATGTTAAATCATAACGAATTTTCATTATTGCTTATATGAATTAGAACCAATTGTTAATTTTTCAAAAAATAAGTAACAACTAAGGAGCTCTGCCCCCTGTTCGATAATTCTCGTTAAACTCAGGAAGATAGCCAAGCATTCCTCCTACGAACATTGCTCACTTCGCTTGCTACAATGAGGAAATTATGCTTCCTAGCACATATATTGTAAATTGTACGAAGTGTTTAAACTGAATTGATTTTCTTCTGATGTTTTAACTTAAATCAGCACGTAATAAAACTTGATAGCATATTTAACGGATAAAATAAAGTATTTAAAGGCTCATACCAAACAGCTCTTGTTTGCTTACATTTGAAAAGTAAAATCATGAAAATTCACATGTGAATTTCACGTGTAGCCAAAATAAATCTTCTTCGAATCCAAATTCCTGCTGGTTTTCTTTTGTTTTGAAAACAGTTCTCACTATCGAGAATCTTTCCTAACCATTTCTTCAAAACACATTTTTTCTTTAAAATGATTGCAACAAGTTTTGATAATATCTTTCACACCTAAAAAATAATGACTCTTTTTTATTGCAACGATCGTAGAAAAAAGAAGTAATTTTTATTGGGTTATTTATGTATGTAGGTCTTATTCGAAAAGTTTAAATTACTGCTGAAACAACATCTTTTCATTTTACATTGCATAGTACGTTTCCTGAGCTTCCTAAATAGAATAATGAACAAATAAAAATGCTCAATTAAACTTTATCTCTTTGGATTTTTTTTTCATTTATCATATAATTACTCAGTACTTAAGTTTTAACTTAGTTATATACATCATTACTGGTATACGTTCTTCTATATTATCTTTTGAGAATGACAATTCGTACGACTAAAAGTAATGCCTTTTATAATATAAAAGAGAACGCATCTTGAAGTTTTAATGTGGAACATATGAAAAAGGTAACTAAGCATCAGAATAAACTTTCACGCATGAATAGTCAATGGATAAAAAAAAAGTGTAAGTCAAATAAAAACTACTTTTCTACAGTTAAAGAACAGTTTAAAATGATTTACTGTTACAATCAGATGAAGTTATTGCATTCTATGTACATTTCAAATATTAGTCCTTTTATTTGGAGGGAAAGGAAACACATAAGCATCTTTTTGATTTCGAGTATTTTTATAACCATGATGTTTGTTTATTTTTAATCTTTTTGAGCGAATTACTTAAAAGATTGTTAAAGTAAGACTAGTTACTTGAAGTTTGTTTTAATCATAATTTGCTGAATTGCAATTTTTTAAGTACTACTTTAAAATATTGAAATTCAAGCTTTTCTTGTTATTTCCTTTCCTTGGGATACGTGGAGACTATCCTGCTTTTAAACTTATTTATTTTTACCTTGAAAAGCATTTAAGCATGTACTTTTAAAAAGAATTTTAACTTCAGCTATATTTTGTAAACTACAATAAAATAAGAATTTTATGGAAAACGTTAAGATTCCTTTTATATGAAGTGGATCTGAAATTCAAGATGATTACTGTGCTTTTAAAAGGGTACCTCAGAAATTTTCGTGAATTGAGTAAATTATTTTTTTAATATAAATATGCTAAAAATAGCATTTTCAGAGTAAGGAGATTTCAATAAAACATAATCTGAAGATCCTTATAATAAAAAATGATCTCAAAGTTCAGTGGTAATGTGTAAAATTATTGCTGTAACATACGGGGTGTTTCAAAATATTTTATATAAATTTTAATAAATATTTTCTGCGGAATTGATAGTATACACCCTGGAAAATAAGTTATAAGGGCAATCGTTTGTTTTTAAATTATAGAATAAAATATTATTTTGGATCCCGCATAAATTATACGAATTAAAAACTAATTATTTAACAGTAAATATTTAATTGTAATATTCATTTTGCAAACGGGTATAAGTAATTTTCCGTATGTGAAAAATTACAAATGCACGCGCTAAAAATGTTGAATTTTTGTATAGCGCAGCAGGTGGAAGAGCAAGCGTGGATTGCTTTTATTTCCTTTTGCCAATGGGAACTTATTTTGTAAGAAACTACATTGTTTACTTTCTACTTTCTAGAAGGTATACTGGAATGCATTGAAATGGTTTTCATAAAGGTGAAACTTTGTCATAAAAAACTTATGATAAAACTGTTAAAAAGATGGCTTTTACATTTCACTTCAGTCCCAATGCTATTTTTAAATCCTCTACAGTCACGGACAGAAAACGATTACAGAAGGACCAAAAACTTAATGTTTCTTGATGAATGTAAAAATGTTGCCGCGTCTTGAAAATCTGATTCAACTGTTTCAAAGACTCGAATTTAAACATAATTTAACTCGTGTGAACGCAAAACAGCAACAGTTTAAATTTACATAAGATGTCTAACGGATTCATTTTTCAAAATGCAAAAACATCATCCAATGTGGTCAAAAACACTCAGTCTTGGAAGAAAAAACACGTCCTGGATCACCAAATGAATTTCCGTCATATTCTAAAATGCCAAAAATTAATTTAGATGATGAGGATGATTATCGATACTACTGTCGTTGTCTAAACTACGAAGAATTTTAATCCGTTCGACAAATTTTAGATGAAAGTTTCATGTTCTGATTGGTGGTTTAGATTTCAGAAAAATTTAACTAATGAAAATGTTGCGGATAGATAACAAAATTTGAGCGCTGTTTTTCAAAGAACAGTTCCAATCAGTATATTGCGAATATCTCATTTCAATTATGTATCATTTTTCGAAACATTATTCTCATAGAATTTATGAATATTATAATGTTTTTATTTCATCCTCAAAAGGTTATATACTCATCTAGTGTATTAATATCGTGCTATGCATATAGCAATCACAATTTAGCAATGAAAGCTTATATCTTCTCTAAATTTTCTATTCTGCAACCCCAACTAAAAATGCTTTTATGTTAGGAGCTATTCATATAATTTGAAATTTTATAATAAAGACATTTCATATACTATGAATAAATCAGAATAAATATATTTGATTGGGATTTTGAAAAAAATCTTTTTTGAATATTAATTAAAGATATTATGGAGAAGAAAATTATTATAAAAGAAAATTTGATTTTAAACTTAATTAAGAAAACATAAAACTTGACTTTCTTTTAGAAAAGTTCGGATGAGTTCTGCACTGAATATTCACGTGCAGTTGTGGCCAATGAAAACTCAATACCCTAGATTTCGTCATAGATTATACGTATATACGTGGCTGGTACAATCACTTCATGTCTTCCTGCTCACAATCATATTATATTTCTATTAGAAATCCATCAAAATTACATTCTTTTCAGTAATATTCATCCGAAAAATTTAAAAAGCAAAATTCGTAAAATATATTAGGATGCATTTTCATTGACCTTTGCTGTATTTTCCATTATCAGGAAATCTTATAACTTCTGATCATGTGATGCATTTCTATGTTACACTTTGAGATGCTACGGATGATATATTAATCCTCCTAGCGGAAGAAACGGCTTTTTCCATTTTTCAGATTCAGTTCAAAAGCACATTGTTCGTAATTATATGTATATTTTCTTAAACAACCTTGCATAAAGTCTTCGTAAGATTTCAGAGATATAATTAAATACAGAAAAGATCGGTTAATTCACTTTAAAAACTTAGTTTTCTAACCTTAAAGCTAAAAGATCAAAATAATTGGGCCCTTGAAGCTTTGACGTATTTTTAAAGGGTGTATGAGGTTTGTAACTTCTGGCTATTTACTACCACATAGGAAATAGCATATTAGGATTTTAATACTCATACAAATCTAATTGTTCTGTGCACTAAATAACCTATAGATAATTTTGTACTCCTGTCGAATTGCATCCCTTGGTTTGCCAGTTATAAACATTATGACAGCTAGAATTATTCCTAATGAAGGATGGCAAGAATGAATTGCTCTGTGGGATGTCGAAATAGACCACATATCCTATCTTCCAATAACTTGAAGACAGAATCACTAATTTTAGGTTCCTAAGCCAAACTGTCAGTTTTTTTCAAATAAATAAATAAAAGATTTTGAGATTTTAGGCTTTCACCTTCCAAGGGAAATTTCCTGAAAGCATTAGGTACTTCAAGCATTAGAATATATCTCACAATTTCTCTTCCAATTCAAATGCGGATCTGAAAAGCAATTAAAAACATTTTTCATAAAAAACTATCGCAGAATTTTTTTCTTATTCTTTCTTTTGTTGCCTACTTTTTTCCATTCCTTTATTTTTCTGTTCATCGCGCTTTCCGTTAAACCATACTGATGTTTATATTACAAAAAATCAATAAGTCATCCTCAAATTTCTCTCCAGAATTCGATTTGAATTTTAATATGCCATTGGATCATTCTGTTTCATGAAAAGTCATACACATGATTTTTTTATTTATCGTGTGAGTGAAGATCTTCTGAGGAAAAGTTAAAGAAAAGATAAATCAGTCTGTCAGACAATCTTAATGCAAAATGCTACAGTTCATAAAAACGAAGGAACGCAAAATGAGACATTCGTTTGAATATTTATGTAATCAGAGGAGTTTCAAAACGAAAGAAAAACTTTGGTCCGAAAAATTCGATTCCTGAAAAGATTTATATTGAAATGGAAATGCTGTTATAAATCTCAAAGAAATTAAGCTCAAACTGTCATAAAGAAATTCATTTTTAGAATACGAATAGTTATTAATATACTTTCATTTTCCATCATTGCATCCTTTTTCGTCTTATATATTTTCCGAACTTTTAAATTAATTATTTACTCCAACAGAATTGGAAACAATTTTCGATATTCATTTTAGATATCAAAGCCATTAAAAATAATTAAAAAACTCTCTGTTTCATGTTTAAGTGTCTATTTACATTTTAAAATTTTTTTCAAATTATTTTCAACTATAATACCAAATTTTACAAACAAAAAATTAGCTGCAATTGTTCATAAAAGTATTAAACATAAGTAGTACGTTATTGCAGAGATATAGTCGCGGTCACTTGAACAGCCACATTAAAGTTAGTTTGTATTTTAGTTTATACAGCGATAACCTCAAGAAACTATATAAAAAAATCTAAGCTTTAGAATTCTAGATTTACTAAATTCAAACTTGTGAGGCTATTCATGTGACATGAGTTTTCCTCCACCATTTCACGAAAATGGAAAAATGCATAGAATAAGCTATTTATAACTAAGTTTTGAATTAAATGGATTATTAAAACTTCATTACTATCGCTGAAATTCATTTACAGGAAAGATAATCACACAATGAAACATATTTTATATTTTATTCCTGGTGAGGGTATTCCAAGTGATTAGAATGTATTCACTGTCTTAAGCTGCGTTTAATTATTTAGAATGTCTTTATAAATTGATATTTGGAAAATATATGAGTGCTAAGTATGCAGTTTATAGGAAAACTTCTTATACATTCAACATTTAGAATAAAATATTTACCTATACATAAAATAGAATAACTCAGAATTGAGAATTTTAAATTAACTTAGCTCTATTTTAGACAGCGACAGATACATTCTTTGGCAATAATTTTAGTCCTTCGGATTCTCAAGATTTTACAGGATTCCAATGAAAAAACAGCATAAACACAAATTAATGTTATAAATCTATATCGAGAAACCTTTTATTACTGTGTAGCTATTTTTAGTGTAACATCCCTATTCCCTATTTTATGGAAAATATGATCCTTGATGGTATTACTTCCTTACCCTTGTTTTCTTTTGATTTTGTTATTTTGATGTTTTCTGGCGATAATTCTGGAACTTAACATGTGGGGAATCAATCCTCGTCTTAAAATTGATAAGAACTAACTCTTTCTGATCCCGCTGATTTGTTTCTGTGATATTTATTTCTTCGCAGTCTAATTTAAAAATGTTTTTAACTTATTAGATATTATTAGATTTATTAACTTATTAGATTTTTTTATAGAAAATCATTTTTCATAAAAGTGAGACAGATTTAGTATCAGATGTTGCAGCATGCTAATCTGGGCCATACTTTTCGCTGATATTTATCAAAATTTCGAGACCGAATATTTTTATTCTTTTAAAAACTGAATACAATAAAAAAAATCATTAATTATAAACTAAATAAATAGTTGAAACAAAGCCTGAAAAGGACTGACTTTTCTCGAGGAATTAATTATTATTCAAATTAAAATTCAGATCTTGTAAATTGATAAAGTCGGAAAAACTTGAAACAATCATGATCACCGGAATTTTCTAATCAGTGTTAATGGAATATAATATCGGAAAAAACGTAAGACAAGGTCCTTGAAATAGGTTAACGAATGAATTCCATGTAAAATAAGGTTCAAATAGATTAGAATATTTTTGTATTCTACCGAAGAATTGCAAAAATTTATAAAAAAGCAGGTATCAAAATTTTCTATGAAAAAAGCCAATGTGTATGAAGTCAATCAAATAATTAACTCTATTAGCAGAATAGTGTGATATTATAGTAATGCCATTTTGCATGAAATTCTTTCAAACTTTTCCTTTAAAACAATTTATTCTAAATTATGTATGCCATTTAAAATATTTTCAAATAAGAAAAATATTCCATTTCTTATTCTCTTTTTATTATTTACGGCAGCATTGCATTGTGTTGACAAAAATACAAAAAGTTATCACTATCTACCAAAACGCGAGAAATTTCAAGCGATAATAAATTTATGCAAAATTTAGACACTAGGGTACAAAATTTGGACACCTAGGGCCATAGAAACAGGATTCTTCTGTAACTATATTAATTTCTGTCCGGAAAATACTCAATTCGCTATTTTCTAGAATATAAAAAATAAAGAGTTTTATCTCCTTGACTTTCACCTATATTTTCATAATACATTAAGTCTTGTGTTTAGCACTTCAGTTCAATTTGTAGAACTTTCCTTGGACCTTTGTGCCTGATATTTATTATATTTCTACAATTTTGGTGAAAGGATCTCATACTAAATTCCATTTATCTAGCTTGTTAGGCTTGTAAGTTGTCGTGTTCATGTCTCCAGAAAGTGAGAGACCTACAGACAAGCAACCCTTTGATGGATTTCGACAAATTTCAATTTTAGAGTAAAAACCCATATGCCAAATTAAACCCACCTAGCGTGTTATGTTTTAAAGTTGTCGTATCCTGAGAGAACAGATAAACACATAGAGTTAGAAACGAATTTCACAGAAATTTACAATTTGGGTATAAAAAAAGAATTCCAAATTTCATCCGCCTAGCTTATTGCATTTGTTTCAGTGTTCACGGATTGATAGATATCAATCTAATTTTTTGGACTCAGGTTAGTCTCGAACGCGAACGATAAGCACGTCTCTAGGTCAAACTGTTTGATGATTCCAATACTTTCTCTTTATATATTAAGTATATGAAAGAGTAAAAGTTAAAGATTTCAAAGGTCAAACCTTGTTTAAATTTCTTTTCTTTGGCTTTGCAAAACCGTTACTAAAGTTCAAAATGGCTATTAATTCTGTTTTCAGAAATTGTTGTGGTCCTTCATATATCGTCATGAATCTGTAAAAGTTTATTTAAATTCACTTAATCACAAAAATGTTCATAAAAATGTTTATTATATATTAATCATTCAGTGGGAGAGCAACAAGATAAACTAAAAACTGCGAGTTTAATAAATCTAGTTAGTAATGTATATATTTAGATAATTTCGTATAAAAAATAAATCTTGTAAGCAACTAGTTATACTCTTGATGAATACAAATTCGGTTTCACTTTTATGTGCAAAATATTCATATGTTATGCGTGGTAAATAAATTTTTTTCATTAAGGGCTCAATTTAATGCAACGTTACCGTTCTTCTGTATGTTTTTACGGGATGCATTCAAGTATGGGGGGGGGGGGATTTTTTCAAAAACTAGGGGGCTCTGCCCCCTGCTCGCAGAAGCTCGCCAACCCCAGGAGGATTGCGTTGCAATCCTCCCATGCTTGCTACGCAAACCCCGCTCGCTTCGCTCTATATAATGAAGACACTGTGTGTCCTAGAAGCTATTCTAAAATCTTCATATATATATATATATGAATCAGCTTTATTTTGCTTCTGATGCTTTAACTTAAATCAGCACAGAATAAATTTTTTTAGCCTCAAAAAAGATATTTTTCTTCAAATAAAACTTACAAAGTAAAGCTGATTTCCTTTTAATGCTTTCACCTTAATCAAGAAGGAATAAAATTTTTTGGCTCTGAAAAGGGCCGTTTTTTATACAGTGAAAGTGGGGGAAGCTCCTCCATAAACACAATTAAATATTTCACATTTTGAAGCTATCACAGAAACAGATTCAAAAGATTGTGCTGTACGAAAGCAGGTATATACATATTCAATAAATTCATATATAAAATAATATACAACATTGAAATAAATTAAAAATGTAAAACAAAAAAAATACACTTGACAATCAACCACAGAAAACTTCACACTAAACACAATGAAATATTTCACATTTGGGAGCTACCACAAAAACAAATTCAAAACATTGTGCTGTACGAAAAAATAAATTGTACGAAAGCAGGTATATACATATTCAATACATTCATATATATAAGATAATATACAACATTGAAGATTGTGCTCTGCAAAAAAATTGTATCAAAGCAGGTATGTTCAATCCATTCAGATGTAAAATAATATACAACATTGAAACAAATTAAAAATGTAATGCAAAAAATACACTTGACAATCAATCACAGAAAACTTCCTCATAAACACAGTTAAATATTTCACATTTTGGAACTACCACAGAAACAGATTCAGAAGATCGTGCTCTTGATAAGCCAACATAGACTTGTCCATGACTAAAAACCGGCTCATTGAGCACCAAACATATCTTTTCAAAAGTCTGGCCTTGCGACTTATTAATTGTCATGGAAAAGGCTAAACGAATGGGAAATTGCATACGTTTAAATTTGAAAGACATGTTAGTCTGAGATGGAATCAAAGGGATTGGGGGAATGAGAAACGTCTCTGTACTATCAATGGATTTTGCCTGAAAAATGTTTTGCTGCAATTTTGTGACAATTAGGCGTGTACCATTGAATAATCCTTTAGAGGGAGCTAAATTTCTCAGCAGCATTATAATGCAACCTATTTTCAACTTTAACTCTTATGGAGGCAAACCAGTTGGTGTCAAAGAATTGAAAAATTCTTCAGGAAATGTCATGTGATCTTGAGGATCTTCACTCATGATCATATCAACTGCTTTATAAACAGCTTCATTTCCCGGCATAAATTCCAACACTTTATTGTTGATTTCCATGGATCGCTCATTATTAACAGTAAGGATAGCTCGACCTTTAAGCTCCTGTGGGGTCACACTGGAAAAATCTATGTTACTGTACAATTGATGTATAGGGTCTTGTATTGAAGGGTAGCATTGCAAAGGCAACTGAATCGTTGAGCCACATTTTTTCTCTCCAATGTCCAACAACCAAGCACCAAAATCCCTTTCAGATTCAAGGGCATGCATATTTTTTGTCAGATATAACTTATGAAATTTGAACTAAAGAGCGTGTTTTTCTAAGTAGCTGGCAACAGTCATTGTTCTTGAACCTCTTAAAATTACTGGAAGAACTTGGCGAAAATCTCCACCCAGTAGAATGATTTTGCCCCCAAACGGTTCTTTACATTTTGTGAGATCTTGTAAAAGACTATCAACAGCTAAGAAAGAATGAACATGTGTCATGAGTGCTTCATCCCCCACAATTAATTTTGTTTTCAGTAACATGCCAGCTTATTTTGTATTAGGCTTCAAATTGCAAGTAGATGTTGCATTTAAATCAATTTTAATTTTAAAAACAGAATGGGCTGTTCTTCCCCCTATAATTAGAGTTGCAGCAATACCTGTAGATGCAACAGGAATAACATCATCACCTCTACCACGTATTGTGTGAAGCAAAGTTGAATAAACAAAAGTTTTTCCTGTCCCAGCAGGACCATCTAAAAATTAACACTTGGGTGTATCTGCAGCATTTTTGTATACTGCACTTAATAAGATTTCCACAACATTCCGCTGTTCACTATTTAACTGCATAGTGCAACTGTTAGCTTTAGCCTGCTCTTCCACAACATCAAAGTTCGCTGTCTCCAAAACACTTACAGGCAAATCTACAGTTGGTAGATGCAGTTTTTGGAGACTTAAATTGTAGGATGTAAGCAGTTCCTCAATATCTGCAAGTGCATAGTGAGGTCCAGTCTGTTCAGAACAACGATGCACAAAATCCTCACAAAGTGAAACTTGATGCTGCACCCATAAATCTGGAACATCCTCCACTTCTCCAAAGCCACAAATCATTGCGAACAGCATGCGCAATTGTCTCGGTGACTGAAATTGTGCAGCTTCATTCAAAGCATCATGACACTGCTGGTCACCTCGAAGAAGTCCATACTCCTGACATGCTTGTTGAAATGTAATGCATCTTAATCCACTGTCAAAATATCATCAAAGTTAACGGACCCAGACTTGCGCAGTAGTAGCATCCGCAAATAGTGCCTCTCAGTGTATCCAGTATACTAACTACTTGCAGTCTCCCAATAACATTTTGTCCACCACGTTGTCGCTTCTTCCAATTTGTGGTTGTTATCAAACACATAATATTGTGGAATATCTGAGTAAGAAATGCTGTGAGCTGAAGGATAATTTTTGTTTAGTTCGAACCATGATGTTAGTGTTGTTTTTCTTAAAGCAGCTCGTTCAATTGCTTGTGCTTCTTGACCGTCTTGGTACACAATCGGCTGTTGCTGTGGTAAATGCACAGCTAAGCGCACTGCAGTGTGGGATTTATGCGACAAATTAAATTCATTTAAACGCCACATGGCTTCAGGTGCACTAACATACCTACCTTCAACAAAACTTAAATTTCATCATGATCCAGAGAACCTTCTTTTTGTATTTTGACCGAGGCTGCATTATGTCCTTTGTATACATATTTATATAAGTATCTGACACTTTTAACTGAGGCACAAACTTCAACATTAATATGTGCATTAAATGTTTTAATCAACCAAGGATTATATGGGACAACCCATCTGTTATCGATGGAATATTTCCCTACTTGGACAGGTTCAGTGGCTCTTCTGCGATAAATGGGGTATTCATTAACATTTTCCTCCGTATCATCCTTGAATTGTTTCGGAAAACTTTTGCAGCACTGTCCATCTCTCATGCATGGAGAATTCATATTTATAGTTCCACATGGGCCATGTACCATGCATTTTGTCACAATTTGGAAGACTCTAAGATCAGTGCAAGGATCTGGAAGTTCTGCACTCACAAACTTGTCAATGTCATCTTTAGTGCGAATTTTGCTTTCTGAATCTAATGTTAGAAGAATGTGGGCATGAGGCAAACCTCGCTTTTGGAACTCAATAACATAAATATAGGCCTAAACAGTTCCAAATATTCCATGCTTGCAAATATCTTCTAAAAGTTCTTTTAATTTCATATTAAATACACGTACAACAATATCAAGTCGGTTTTCAGGACGTTATGCTCCCTCCATGTTATTTAAAATTTCAGACCAAGATGGGTTGCAAGTAAACATCAGAAAGAGATCTGGCTTACCAAACTTGCGTACCATAGCCATTGCATCTTGGTAATTCTGTTGCATAGGACGTGGGCTCCCTTGGTAAGAAGATGGCAGTATTATAAGTTTTCCAGTGCGTATATTTTCATTATGTGCTCGACACTCTAAAGCATCTAAAAGCCCCCGATAAAGTTCAATTCGCAAATCTTTTTGATTTTGTCGCAAAAATTGTAAACGTGAGCCTTCGGTTTTAACATATGCATCAACAATATATTGCTGAAAAAGCTTACCACTACTGTGCAAAATACTGAATCCATTTCGCTGGGAAAGTCTGTATGCATAATATTGTAGTTGAGTGACATGAGTGCGCTTTGCTGGTCTCCTTTCTTCTACATGTTCCATTCCAGTGTTCCAACTACACTCTCCCCTTGGAAATAGCAAAGGATAGGTCATTGGATCACAGCATTGATTTAAAGGTGAAATGCCATGGCATGTATCCCAACTGGGTACACACAAATGTCTCGGTTGGCTGGGGGCTCTCCATTATCACCTACAAATACAGCTGCTACTTCAGTGTATAAACTAGGAGCATTATAGCGCTGCATATCCAAATTTTTATCTTCCAAAAATACCATTTTCACTGCTGTAGTTGGGTGCTCTTGTACCAATCGGTGCATTTGAAGAAAAGACTGAGCAAAGGGATTGATTTCCCTTAACATAAAATCAAGTTTTTCAAATACATGTTACAAGCAATTTTGATTGTTACTCAAGCGTTTCTTTGTTGCCTCACTGGAGTCAAATATATAAAGCTGTCCGTAACTTTCTTTATGTTGGTCACTTACATACAGGGGGAAACTCTGTGGTACACTTGACCATGTAAACGGTAACAGTATGGTCCAGTTCCAAGTGGTGGTTTAATTTGTGCTCCCATCGAATCGAATGCTAAGGCAGAATTGTATTCCCAAATTCGCTCTCGATAATTTTTAGCATCATGTGAATTTTCAGTTAGCAATGCTTTCATTAGTTCCGGTGCATCAGGAAATGCCGGTTGCTGAACCTTTCCATCATGGCAACATTTTGTATACTTATGGGCAGTATTTTTCTCTTCCTTCCACTAAACAGCCCCACAAAAACAGCACTGTTCGGACATAGTTCCACAATTATGCTCCTCAACATCATTTCGAATACACACACGGGGTTTTGGGCGACGGAGATTATCGGCTTCGCTTCGAATACTTCGCCTTACAGTGGATTCCTGAACTGTTTCCTGGCTCCGTTCAGTTCGCCTTTGTTCATTTCGGATAATATATCCAACAGCACGACTTAAATCCATTATTTTTATAAATTTCCAATTAATAAAAATAGTTTCCAATGAACGTGATCACACGAAACGACTTCGGACTTTCCGCTGATGTAAACAAATCAAACTTGCGAGCTGTTGTCAAACGGCGATTAAGAAATTCGACCCTTTTTTGTCTCCACGTAAGAGAATTATATGTATAGATTGTTATTCTTAAGAAATCTCAAATATATTTTGTAAACACTTCTTAAGTAGGACTTTAATGGACCTATCACGTTGCTTCTTTAATTAATCTTCCATTTTCTCGACAAGCTTTAATGAAGAAAGAAATCCCGCGCGCGATGCAGGTTTTTTTTCTTGTTGTTCCAAACATGAATTAAAGTTATCGCCAAAGGCGAGGATGTTTATAATGCCAACATTAATTATGAAACTTTAATTTCTCAAATTTTATTTACTTTACTCGGCATATGAATTAGATGAGGCACATATTTTTAATTCTAAAAAACTTCGGCCTTAAAAATATCCAGTTATCAGAAAAAAATAAGAATACTAATAATAGCGCTATTTTCTAGCATTTAACCTAGAAAAGAATAATTTGTAATGCACATCACTTAAGAAATAGCGATGGTAAAAAGTGAGGGCTTTTTTGTTGTTGTTCCGAACATGAATTAAAGTTATTGCCAATGGCAAGAATGTTTATGATGACAAAATTAATTATGAAACTTTAATTTCTCAAATTTCTGTTTTGTCAAAATTATAGTATGTTCGATACTATAAATATACTACATTATGATCGATTCCAATTTATTTTTAGGGGATTATTTTGGTGCTTGTGCAGCATTTGTTTATTCCTTTCAACTTTCATCCTTTGTTTATATACAGGAAGTACAAATTTTCTTCCAAATTTGTATTTGATCAACATCAGATAAAAATTATGATTTATATTTTCTGGAAAATATTTCTCTATCCTGCTAGTTCTCATATTAATTTTGAATTAGTATCTGATTGCTGGCGCTTTTAAGAAAAAATAAAAAAAAATCTCGGATAGAAAGACTATATCTCCGTAGCATCAATAGTGAAATTGCGAAACGCGTAGAATATATTGCTGATTGATTTAGCAAATTAACGCCCTATTTAGAGGCCACAAGAAAACTATTGCGAACTGACACGTAATGCAAATCGCAGTAGAAAACAGGCACTACATTTAATTACGATACTATACTCTAAACAATTAACTACATCAACGTGGGAACATCCGATTTTGAAAGTTTAGATATTTTTTGTTTGTAAAGTCGAACAAAATTTCCATAACATAAATAGTAAAATTACGAAATACACAATAAATATTGATTGAATGATTTAGAAAATTAATGCCCTTTATGAAGCAACGAGAGCGCTATTGCAAAGCGGCACACAATATAAACTGCATGATAGCGGGCACTACATTTAAATCTCTATACCACACTCGGTACGACTCACTATGCCAATCTGAGAACGTTCAATTTCGACAATTTAGGTAGTAATCGTATAGTTCGCATACATATTGATGTTTGAAAGAACATGTTCTCGAGCGTGCGGTCCTTCCACTTCAAAGGCAAAACTCACACCTAGAAGAGATATTTTCCTATTACACTAAACCCCAAAATCATAAATGAATCAAAGAATGCAATGGAAATCGACATTTTCTGATAAAAATCAACACTTTTGTGTAGAAAGTGCATTCTCACTCATATAACTCATATATATTTAGATAGATTAAAAGTACAGGTTGACCACAAATTCTTTACTAAGAAATCATATGAATAGAAAAATTTGCAGAAATTATTATAAAATAGAAGTAGAGATTGAATGGGTCACTTTTGACTCCTTTAATATACCTCTATATGGGCACCATTATTGGCAGTGGCGTTGTGCGTTGGGTGCGACCCACACCGGGTATCAGCTTTCAGGGGGTGACAAATAATTGCCGGTTTTGTATTAATGTGCCTTTTTGTTACATAAAATAGCATGTCAAATAATTTACATGGACTTTAACAATCGCTAATTGCAAACAATGTGATGCTGCAATGATTGATTTAGTATGATTGTGTCGTGCGGGGAGGGGTGTTCTGCCTCATTTCTTTTGAACTGTTCTGTTGCTTAATAAAACAAATCTTCAAGAATGCTTTTGGCTAAACAAATTCTTCCATTCCGAGGTCACAGAAAGCATATGTTGGCGGAGAACAACATAAATTTTCTACAGCTGATTGAACTTCTATCAAAAATTTGATCCCGTACTAAGAGAGTACTTAATCAGGCTAGAACAGCCACCTCAGTCATAGTCGGGTAAGATATTAGCAAGCTATTTTTCTCCCATCACTCAACATGAGTTTATCATACCTCGGGGTGGAATTTTTAAGGAAAAGATTTTGACTGATATTAAAAATGCAAAGTATTTTAGTATCATCTCTGATAGTACGTCCGGCATCTCGCACACAAATTAAATGAGTAAAATTATAAGTTACAGTCACATAGAGAAAGAAAAATTGAAATAAAGGAGTCATTTCTAGTTGTTTTTCATCTAACTCTGAAGAAAGCCATTGACATAACGGAAGATAATTTAAAGGTTATTTAACGGGATGGATGTGCCTGGGACAAGGACACGACAATGTTTCTACATTGACTGGAGTTCATTCAGGAGTTCGAGCAAGGATTTATCAACTTATCCTTAAGGATTGTTTGTACCCTGAACAAACCACTCTCTCAATCTGTGTGGAGTACACTCTTTTGCAACAGTTACATTATATGTGACTTTGTTTGGGATCTTAAAAAGTTTGTACGTGTTTTAATCAGGTTCTACACGCAGATGGACGATTCTACTGATAAATGTTGAAGTTACAGTTAAGCGACTTTCAGGAACAAGATAGAGTGCTCACTACGAAGCTGCTAGGCCTGTATTTAAGTGCTTTAAGAAGATTGTCAATGCCATTGAGAAACTGTGTGATGCTTCGGAAACGATCTAAACCAGAGGTGCAGCTCAGACTCTGTTGCCTGCAATGTGTGATTTCTCGTTTTCATGCTTACGGTTTAATGTGTTAAAAGTAGTCCACCACGTTCAAAAGTATTTGCAGATTCTTGCAACAAGAAGTTTGTTATCAAGATGAGAAGTCTAAAGGTCTTTTTAAAAGACAAAAGAAATGACCTTCTCGAAGAAGCAATGTAATTTGCAAAAGACACATGTAAAGAGACGCGCATTCCTGTAGTAAAAGGAACTGTCAGGAGGAAGGAAATTAAGCCCGGAGAATAGGCTGCAGATTAGCAACTGACCTTTGACCAAGAACTAAAAAGTTCATTGTTAGAGAGCATTGACAGGTTTCAGCAAGAAATCGATACACATTGAGAAGGCATGGAATGTATATCATATCGGTTTGCAGTCTTATCTGATCGAAACTTCGGAAACTGAACTTTTCAAGTTTATACAAAATTTGGTTGAAAATCACAGTTGCTTTCTGCAGATGGTATCCTTACAGAAATTCCACGCCTAAAAAGATTTTCAAAAGCCGCCAAAGTTAAAAAAGAAGTATCTTGGTTGGACTTTCTTAAGATTCAATTAGTTGAATTTGTTGTTAGAGTTTGTAGTTGAATATGAACTTTTCGACTCTGTTCCCAATCTCACTTTAGCATTAAGATTTTTCTTAACTTTATGTGTTTCTGTTGCATCATGTAAGAGGAGTTTTTCGAACCTCAAACTAATTAAAAATTATCTCAGATCCACTATGAAGCAAGCACGACTCTCTAGCTTAGCCATTTTGTCAGTTGAAAATAGTGTAACTGAAGATATCGATTTTGATGACGCAATTTCAAAATTTGTAGAACAAAAATTAGAAGGAAGAGATTCTAAGTATCATGTTAAAGTACAGTTTGTTGGATTAGAGCCTAGAGAACGAAACTTGTAAACAATTGAGTTTTCATTAAATTGTATTATAATGATAATAAAGTTATGGACTAGGTACGATCACTATGAAAATGATTTCTTACATTGTACATTAAACTCATTTATTAATAAAAAGGCATTTTACTTTTTTGATACATAAAAAATTGTTTACAAAATAATTAAACCTCTTTACAAAACCAATTGTATAAAAAAATGCTTTCTCACTAAATTTCATTTTATATTTTGGTGGACAGGGGAGTGACAAGTTTAAACTCCTCATCGGGTGCCACCAGACCTTGCTACGCCACTGACGAAATACAATAAAATGGTGCTCAATTTTTTGCCTTGTTCTCTGTAACCTAGTTTCACCGAGGTGGTGAAGACAACAATAATCTTTGCTTCAGACCTTTGTTCGATACATAGCATTGAACAGATGTACAGAACCACCCTATTGAATACAAAACTAGAGAAAATTAACACTCCTCAGGATACACACTACTCCTTTTCTAGACGAATATCTTATTTCTAGAAAATTATTTAACACCGTCTCTCTCATCAACAGCGTACCTGAAACGCACAAACCAGTGTGATCACATACCTTGAGAACTACTGAAAACATCTGACAAACATGATTCCAAATTCATCATCAGTTACATTTTTAGTATTTTTTTAAAAATTGTACTGACACTTGGTGGACACCCTGTATATCCTTTAAAAACATGTAAAGTTTTAAAATTAATATATTGTCTAAAAGTACTTCTTGTTTATTGACAATATTACAAGACTGGAAATGGAATATAATGTTGAAATATAGGAATATAACTAAATAAGATGTTTTCGTTATTTTTTTAAATCGATTATTACTGATTCATTCAACAAGTTTTATACTCATATATTTTTACGAAATAAAGTAAAGAATAAAAAAGATTTGGCATTGATTGAAAAGTCTAAATATTAGATATTTTAAATGTGCTTTCACATAATTCTATTATTTATATTATTATTTTTATCCACGGATGAATTAAAAATACTTATACATTTCTGAAAATACGATTATCTGTACCTAAATTAATTTAGAAATTTTCGAACGAATGAGAACAATGCAGTTGAATTTAGTAAATTTTAAATTCAAAATATTAAATTTGTTTGAAATTATTGAGTTTAACCTGACTGAGTGTACTAAAGGAAGTTGTGTATTTTATTCTAAGAATTCGTTAAATTACCTTTTTAAGAATTCTTCTTAAACTATATGACAGAATATCTTAATTTATAGAGTAAATTAATATTTAGCATTAAAAAAATTTTATTTTAAATATTGGAATTAAACTTCTCGAGTCATTCATGTAAGCTCATAATTTAAATATAGAGATGCCAAATAAGTATTTTATTCCTCTTCATTCAAATAAAGTTTATAAGCATTTTACATATGAAATTTTTATCTTAATTACTTTTCGAAATCACCTTGGATTCTCATAGTTATGATGGAATTCGTGATCTGTAAATAGAGTGAGTGGATAGTTAGGATGAACTTCATGGTTTGTGAAAAGAGTGAGTGGAATTTAAAACAGAAACGGCTTCCACTTTGACGCAATTAAGTTAATTAAGTTCTCAATTACGTTTAAGATTTCAACTTACCATAGAGACCTAGATTCATAAGTCTTGATATATATCTATTGATTTGAGAACTTAAATTTCAGATATAAGACCTTTCATTAGCATTGAAATGAGTTATTGATCTAAAAGTAGTTACTATATTAATATAAAGGCGTAAATGGAACTCATTGTCAGTAGTGGCGTATTCCGTGTTTAGGTTTCCATGTACTGGAAAATATTCAAATACTTATAAGATTAAAATTTCTAGATGAGGAAATTTCTGAATTTTAAGTCATTCTTTTTTTAATCATTTCTTCTTTACCGGAAATGTAAAAGCTTTTGCAGAAAAGATACTGCAACAACTTTATACCGAAGCTGCAGGAGAGCAAGCTGATATTTTAATTTTCCATTTCATATTCTGAAGAAAGTTTCAGCAAAATAGAAAACGATAATATTCTCAAAAGATTCCCCAAGAGCAAAGCCACTGGATTTGACGAAATTGACTCCGAAATTGTGTCGAATATCCACACTAACTTTCCTGAAATTCTGATTACATTCATGAATAAATGCCTTGTTCTGAAAAAAAATCCCAACGCCTTTCAAAACAGAACTGATAGTTCTCTTCCACAAAAAAAGGAAAAGAAAAGAATAGTATTAACTCTCTACAACCCGATCTCCCTCCTCCCGATTGTAGGAAAATTATTAGAAAAACTGTTACTCCAAAGAGTCAACTTCATTCTAAATAAACAAAATGTGCTTCATCCCTACCTGTTTTGTTTTAGAGAAGGCAAATCAATTAACCATGCTCTTCGGAAGTTGTTGGATATCATCGAAGATGCCAAGAAAAGAGAACAGTACGTCATAGTTATTTCACTAGACTTCCAAGGCAAGTTTGATAACTTAAAATATGACATAATAAGAAAAGGATTAAGAAAGCTCTACTCGAAATCCAACATTTCAGAAACATTATAAGACATCCTATCAAATCGCAAAGTGGCAATTCAAACTATTGATGGACCAGATGTGTGGAAACAAACGAAAGGCTGCCTACAAGGATCCTGCACATCTCCTCTTTTCTGGAATATTTTTGCAGATGAAATATTGAAAACATATTGGCCTAAGGAAATTCATTTACAGGCATTCGCCGACGATTTCGCATTTGCCATTAGTGGGAGAACTCGCCGGCAAATGGAACAGCACACAAGTTTCGCCCTGAAAATTTTAATATTTCGACTAACAAAAATTAATTTAATATATCAATAGAAAAATCACAATATTTGTTAATAGGTAAACTGTCCAGGGGTCCAGCCGTCAGATGGAACTCCCAAACAATAAAAAGAACAACATCTCTAAAATACCTGGGAGTTATAATAGATTAAAAATTAAATTGAATTTCACACATCCAAGAGCAAGGGACAAAGCAGTCAGCCAATACCAAGAACTCTGCCGTATGGCAGGGCCAGGATGGGGGCTACAACAAAAATTCAAAAGGATACTCTACCAAACAATTACAGAGATGATGCTCCTTTATGGGGCTAGTGCTTAGGCCCTCTATGTTTCTCCCAGATTGGAAAATCAAACTGGCATAAATACAAAGGATCTTCCTCCTTTGCATTACCGGTTCTTACAGAACCACTACAACAGCAGGTCTGCAAACTATTACATCTATCATGCCATTACATCTTAAAGCACAACAAGAAGATATATACATCAAAGTCACGTGTCTGAGAAAGGAAATAGAATCTGAAGGTCTCTCCTATCAGCCAAAAGATTATGGAGAAAAAATAAAGAGCCTAACCACCCATCCTTCATTATTTAATATCATAAATCAAATACGAACTGTATGGTATGGAGTTCTACAAAGTGGACAACACCATCATGTTCTTTTCAGATGTTTCCAAAACAGAAATAGGAACAGGGTGCTCTTATTACGTATTTGAAAACGGCATCAAACTCTTGGAATGGAAGGGAAAATTGGAAACATTCCACACAGTGTTTCAAGCCGAATTGATGGGACTGAATGAAGCGATGATCAGAGAAAGTCAAGGGTACGAAATAACTAAAATTTGGACAGCCAGCCTTTCGACTGTAATGGCAGTGCTTGATCCTCATGCCCCTCATCAACTTGTCCGAGACATCCAGTCCCTTCTCACACAGAATCGAAATATTCCGGTTAGATGGATCAAAGCCTATGTTGGCTATCGGGGTAATGAAGAAACCGATACTCTCGTCAAAAAAGGCATTACGGAAGGCGTTGTAGTGAAATCTCTAAAACCACGATGCGAACTTAAACAACATTTACAAGAACTGTTTTTTTAAATGTCAAAATCTTTGCATAATGGAAACACTGGACGTTCTGTTCATAAAGTGCTCAAAACAGTTCACCTAAAACCAGTCTTTTGGACACGTGAAGAAATTCTGTTTGTCACAGGACACGGTCGAATCCCTTCATTCCTTACCCGCTTCCATTTATCAGATAGTGACTCCTGTGCCTGCGGAAAAGTCAGCGATCCCATCCACTATGTGACATCTTGCCCATTGACTCTCTCTTGGCGTATTAGGAAACCTTCTACGTCACTGAAATGTCTGTGGTTCCAAAGATTTCTTGAGAATCCGAATCCAAGAAAAAGAATAATAAACATGATTAAATTCATAATATACAATGAAAATGTAATCCGATTGGAATTACTCAACTGCCTTTGAAGAATAATTCTAACTTATCCTGCATTCAATACACTGAACATACTAAGTCTTTCCTTTCTCATAATTCTTTAACAGTATTCTCCATGTTCCTTGCATTCCACATATAACATGCAATGGTTCCCCATTTTTACTGCGTTACTTAAAAACCTGTGCATTGATGTAAGCTTTTCCATGTTGATCATCATCATCTTTATTCATCATTTTCCTTTCATTCACACCGTGATAATCAAGACATTGTATATATTCCTTTATTTTGTTGTCAATTCTATGAGTAAACACCAGCTTTATAATTTCTTCATTTGCCATTCTTCTGTATGCTGTAATTTTTTTTCTTTTGTTTTTCCCTTTCTTTTTATGCAACTCAATAAATTCCGCCTACATCTATACCAAACCCTATAGGAGCCACATGAGCTCTAGAGACAGCGGTTTGGTGTTGTGTTGAAGGTGTTAATGTTTCATCAATCAGTAATTTTCCATATTTAAATCGTGTAGGTTGAAAAAAAATAATTTAGTTCATGAGTTCGGTCAGGATCCCGACATGACTATTATAATTTGACAGCGCGCTTTCGTTTTTTAAACTTGGAAGAACCGAGCCGCAAGAAGTTAATGTCATCAGAACACAACAAAATTTAAATGAATTGGAATATTTAGTGGAATCAGCACATTTTACGGTGCGAGTTAAGCCAGTTCTCCTACGCACGTCCATAGCTTATACTAAATAAAATCAGAATATTATGACTGTTCAGATTTAGAAGACGCGAGAAAATGCACAGAAAAGAAATCAGGAGGATTTTATTACCGAAATAATTTCCTGTTTCACAAAGAAAAGGTGTTGGGAGAGTCCGTTGCTCATCTGGTTTTACCTAAGAAGTATAGACCTGAAGTTTTAAAGTCAGCTCACTGTTCAGCATTTGGAGGCCAGTGGGCGCAAGAAAAACTATAGAAAGAATTAGATATTCCTTTTATTGGGTTGGAATGTCTAGGAATATCAAAGCCTTTTGTCAATAGTGCAAGGACTGTAATTTGAGAAGACGAATAAATCGTAAGGACAGAGTTCCAATTACTCCTGTGGCAAGGCCAGAATTACCTTTCCAGGTTGTGAACATTGACATAATTGGACCTATAGATCCTACTAGTGCAAAAGGTCATAGATACGTACTATGTCTGGTTGACCAGCACACGAGATGGGCTGAGGCACTACCACTGACGAGTTTAACTGCCAAACTTACGTGTGAGGCCTTTCTAACAATCTTCATGCGCACGGGTAATAGATATACTAAAATAGATAGCACTAATGTAATAGCGTCTGATAATGGGACTAACTTCAACTCTAATTTGTCCCTATAGTTCGAAAAGAGAATGGGATCCAGCTCTAGATTTTCAACGCCATTGCACACCTAGTCGAATGGGTTAATTGAGAGATTTAATCAGACATTAAAGAAAATGTTACATCATGTCATCTTGGAAGAGCCACGTTCATGGCATACCAAGATACCGTTTGTTTTGTGGGCTTATCGAGAAGTACCCAACAACACGGCAGGTGTAGCACCTTTTCAACTATTATATGGACGGAATCCTGAAGGACCCCTACCCATTCTAAAAAATACATGGATGGCAGGACAAGAAGGTTTACAATTAGACACAACTCCTGTGACTCTTTACATGGAAAAATTAAAGAAACAGTTAGAAGATGCTGCTGAAAAGGCTAAGTTAATTTCAACAATTCAAGAAGAGAAAATGGCTCATCACTACAATTTGAGATCTACGAAAATCTTTAATCCAGGAGATAAGGTTATAGTGCTGATACCTGACTCGAAAAACAAGCTCTTAGCCAGATGGCAAGTACCATGTACCATCGAATCACGGAGGAACGAACATTCCTTTGTAGTGAAAATGCCTGATGCCAGCGTAAGGCATGTGCATCAAAACAAAATGAGGAAATTTGTCGCCAGTTCTGGATCGGTAAATGTAACTTTCGAAGGAGAGGAATAATTTGGTGAAATTGAAAGCACTCCGCTCATAGAAGACTCCTTTTGTCAGGAAATAAAGTCCATAACCTCCTCTGACCTGCCAGCTACACAGCGAAATGAATTAAAGACTATGCTTAAAGAGTTTGAACCTCTATTCAGCAGACCAGTGCAACCAGTCTCAATTGGAGAACATGTAATTGAACTTTTACCTAATGTTACGAAACAGAAGCCACATTCTTACAGTGTCCCAATGTCTTACAGGAGAGAGGTGGACAGACAAATGAAAAATCTATTGGACCTAGACTTGATTGAACCTTCAAATGCAGATTTCACATATCCTATAGTATGTGTGGCAAAAAAGGACGCATACATTCGAATGTGTATAGACTACAGAGCCCTTAACGCAGTGACAAAGGTTCCTAATTATCCCATGAAAGACACACAGGAATTGATTTTTACTGCGGGGATGGCTCAATGGTTGTCATGTCTAGATTTGTTAAAGGGATATTATCAAATTAAAATGCATGATGAAAACAGAGTTTTAACAGCTTTCTCTACGCATAACGGGGTATATCAGTGGAAGGTTATGCCTTTTAGTTTATCAGGAGCCTCGGGTAGATTTCAGAAAATAATGAATAATGTTCTTCGAAGTCATTCTAGTTATGCTCAGGCTTACATCGATGACATTATAGTATATTCTAAAACATGGTATGAACATTTAATCCATTTGAGGAATGTGCTGCAAGAATTGGAAAATGCGGGATTTTCAGTAAAATTAAGAAAATTTACTTTTACAGCCAAAGAATTACAATTTTTAGGTCATAAAATAGGTGGTGGTAAGCATGGGCCAGACGAGGAAAAAATTTCGGCAATAAAACGGCTAGAAAGGCCAAAGACGAAAAAGGATGTAAGATCGGTCCTAGGCTTAATGGGATTTTATCGATCGTATATTCCTCACTATGCAGAATTTGCAACCCCTTTAACTGAACTAACCAAGGGGAAAAATCAGGAGATGCAAAATGGGGAAAACGCGAGGAGGAATCATTTTGCAGATTGAAAAAGCTGTGTGTGAGGCTACGGCTTTAAATGCCCCAGATTTTGGCAAACCCTTTGAAATTCATGCAGATGCATCAGACTATGCAGTTGGGTGTTGTCTAACTCAGAAAGATGAAAAAGGGGATTATAGACCAATCGCGTTTGTGAGTCAAAAATTCAATAAAACTCAAAGAAACTGGACAACTATTAAAAAGGAAGCATATGCCATATTATTCGGATTTAAGAAGTTTGATGAATGGTTGCATGGGACTACTGTAGAAATCGTAACGGATCATAATCCTCTAAAATGCTTAATCGAAAAAACTCCAAAAAGCCCTAAATTAACTAGATGGGCATTAGCCTTACAACGATGGAGTTATAAGATCCATCGCCCTGGAATCTTAAACCAGGATGCTGATGCTTTAACTCGTCTGCAAACTAAATGATAACAATCTTGTTAAAGTCTGTTGTCATCGTGTAGTTTAACATTTTTTTATTATTATATGTGTAAATATTGTCAGAGAAAAACTCATTGCAGATCCGTTTTTCTCTTGGCGGCGGCGTGTGAGGACGCTGCAGAACAACGGAACGCTGGCAGCCGCCGAGTTTTGACGAAGGGAAGAACGGAGAAGTTCCTTGACGCGGACCAGATGGGTTTTGCGAGTGGCAGGCTAGAGTTTTAGCCGGTGGATGTTTTACATGAAGTGTAAATAGTGTTTTGATATTAAACTCACTGCTCGAAATGTAATTGAGCGGGTGAGCATTTTATATTTCGTTTCATCGTGTAAATATTTCATCATTATTGTGTGTACATTGTCCGTATCCCGTAACGAAGTTAATAAATAACTGGGATAAAAACCATTGGTCTTTATTTGTCTCCATCACTCACATAAAAGAAACCCTACGCAGAAGGGAGAGTTTCCATAACCCTCACAAAGTAAATCAAAACGACGAAATTTCTATACTTCTTTCAAATATCTCTTTTTCCTGTCTCGTCCTTTGCATCAGCTACCTAGATGCACGGTAAGTTAAGGAATTAAATCATGCGTCTACATCGATGTCTGATTTTGTTGATATGAAAAAAGTACTCACACAGACACTGAAACACACACACAAACAAACCAGAAGATACCAAAATAACAGAATAAGCATTATTCTGTTAATGTGTATAATTGAATTTTCTTTAGAATAAAATACAAAATTTAAAATATCTAATTATATCGATCTAATGTGTATCTCAAAGCTCATGAATTGATCTAATGCAGAAAAAGTATATTTATGTCCTATAAGTTTTATTTAACACAACACAAATATAAATGTTCGACAGATTATTTAGTTCATATAAAGCAATGTGTTTGATATAAAGATATTCGAAAAAAAATTATTTAGTAGTGCACTTAGCTCTTTAAAAGGAATTTACGATCTGGTAGCTTAAGAGTTAAAACAAAGGATTCTAAATAACCGCAAGAAGCTTCTCTGTAGAAAAAGATAAGAACCCAACGCAAGAAAGACGATGGATAGTCTACTTTCAAGAACATGTAGTCAACATCATTATCTGGATCAGCGACATATGGTTGAAAGTGATAGCTTGTAAGCTGAAGCTAGTTTTCTTTTGGCTATTACACTACTCATTATTTTGTTTTACGTGACTCTACATGACCTTCTAAGCAAAAGTGACACATATGCTTAGAATAAAGAACTTTTATGTGTTTATGTTTGAATTTCTAGAACTAAAAAGAGGCGCAGAATAGTTTTAAACATAGTACGTTCTAACTATTTTATCGAGTTTATTTCATACATTTCACAAAGAAAATATTGTAACGTTTTTAGTAAAAATATTGTAATTTCTATTGTTAAGAGTATATATGCTGTATTTCACACAGGAAGCACTGAAAAATGTACTTGAGATGGTCGTTGCAGCCATCATTCTCAGACATAGGGTAGTATGGCCCACTTAGTGTTTCTAGGCCCTGCCGGTAGATAGCAACCCATTATTTTGCCTACAGTACAGCCAAACTATCATTCTGCCATGGGCAGATACTGCTTGACATAATTGCTCTGTTTCGTTCCTCAGGAAAGTTTTATTGTTTGTGACACTATAAGTGCTTGCTCCGTGTAATTTCTGACGAATCCTTGCACGTTTACGGGTAAGAAAAAAATTATGAAACTAGAGTTATTATTTAGCTTATGGCCTGAAAGTTTCATCTTGATGCCTTTAACCGACTTTAGCCATCACCATTTTTTTCGTTTTAATGTCGGTCGGGTAGTATGGGCCATGTGAGTAAAACATACTTTTTTACGAAAAAAATGCCTAAATTCAAGAAGACGCCTGAAGCGGAGGGTCGAGGAGAGTGATTTGCGGATGCCATGAAACTTGCAATTTCAAGGGAGGGGTGGCTTAGTGGTAAGGAAACGGCTTTGGGGCTGTTAGATCATACTCAGTCATCAAACGCCCCTCCCGCTGGTGTACCGCAGAAGTTCGGAGAGGGGAAATGGGTGTTAGCTCAGGCGTCGTCCTCGTCATCTGACAGCGGTTCAGAATTACAAGGTGTCTCCCAAAATAGCTCTCGTGTTGCTTCAAAACTGTATGTTAATAAATCTCAACTAAAATAATTTCAATTTCAAGTGTTTTAGAAGATAAATTGTCTGACAGGGATGCATCCGACCATTACGTTCTGCTTAGAAGTACAGTGCAAAGAAGAAAAATCAATTAAATAACTAATAGCATAATGATGGAAATGTAAATAAATTTCTTTCTACTCTGCTACAGAATGAAAATACAGTATATCCATTTGTAAGCAAAAAATTATTCATTTTAGTTTTAAACCTTGTGCTTTTTAGTGTGAGCAATACTACACGACATATTTAAAATTTTGTAAATTATCGACTTAAAAATTAGTTGTCATATACAATTTGCATAGCTTAGATAAATTTGTTTAATATTATCAACTTGAAGAAAAGTTTTCAAAGAGAGGTTTCGAACAGTTATAACTCGTTCAAAATAAAAATATAAATTTTATATTAATTTTTCCTTAAGTGGCCCATACTACCCTCTGTTGCTCCACTAGGTAATGTATACTTTAGATATTAAACCGTATGAAAGAAATCTATTTGGATGTTTATTAAATTAACCGAGTAAATATTAAATACATTGCATTTAGAACAACGAAATGCAATTCCATCTATAAGACGAATGAAAGAAATATTTTAAAAGAAGAGAAAATCGAAGTATTTTTTTAAGCTTGAAAAAGTAAGGAAAAGATGAATCACTGCAGGCAGGGATTCAAAGCAGGGAATTTTTTCTGTGACGGGTCTAACTTTCGTTCAAAACTTGACCCTTGTGACCGAAAATCATGAGCAAATTAAAAGTTTCCGGAAGTATAAATAATAGAATACTTATATAAAATCAAAATATCAGAAAATCAGATATAAACTAGTTAGTACTCGATATGAGTATAAGTACAGAAACTAATTAAATTCTGGAAACAAAAAAACCCGATATCCTTTATTAAAGGTTTACACATATATATAAAAACACTAACGAAACAGTTTATAATTTGCTCCCTATTTCTGAGAAAACATTGCTAGTGTGCAGAATGTTTTAAAACTCCTTCCACATAAGCAAAAACGCCTCTTAACACCTACTAAATGCGCATGTCTATAATACAAATCCGCTTTCTGAGACCAGCGCCATCTATTTTGGAAGAAGGAATAAGGAAAGCCAGAGGAAAAATTTATATAAGTCATGAAATAGAAATTACCCCTTAAAAGATAAAGAACATTCTTTAATTAACTCTTCTATTTTACAATGTCCTCTATGTTCGTGCCAGAGAGAAAAAGATAAGAGGAGTTTTGTTGTTGGACGAGGAGATAAAAACAACACGGGAGTGGGCGAACGAAAATCAAAGAAAGAGACGCCGCTGCGAAAAACTGTTTAATTAAGTTTAAAAGTGTTATAAGACTTGAAAATATTTTTATTCCGAGCAACGCCGGGCATATCAGCTGGTATATCATATGTGTCATGAAGTAAATAAAAAAAATTTTGTCATTCGTTTTTTTTCCCCACGTTCTGAGAAAGACGCCTTATTTACTTGCAATGCCTTCTAAAACTCAAATAAAATACTCAATACGCTTATGGAGATGCGTTACAAACAACAGACACATCAACGAAAAATTGCGATAAACTTAATTTTAATGAATCTTCATGAATAATTTCCGAAGAAAATTTTACTAAATGAAATAACACATTTTATAGATAAATCACATACAATGCAGGTTTGACTCATTTATGTTCGAAACCCATGCAATCTGTTTTTGAGAGGAAACTTTTGGTAAAACTATTCAAAGGTAAACTCTGAATAAAAACATAGTTATTAAAATACCCAACAAGAAACTGCTTTTGGAAGGAAGTAGAACCCCATATTATAGATTCTCCCTATAAAATAGACTTTTTTCCTCTATAAAAATTGATTTTTTTTTGTTCCGTAGTATGCTTTTACACTTTTGAATGAATGCGAATGCAGCTATTTTTCAATATAATAAACAATCGAAATATTCATTCTTAATAAATGTTTTTCCCAAGCATATTGTCTTTGTGAATATCCACGCATACAAAAATTCTGAATATTACTTTTAAACCTTGTTATATGACAGCATCTGCAGAAAGAAAAAAAATTAACAGAAGCGAGAAACATTACAAAAACTAACTAAAATGTATAACCATTAATTAAAATGACGAAAATGCACATCTGCCACAAATCAGAGATTTATTGAGATATTTCAGTTGGTGGTACCATATATTTGAATGCATTTAAAAGCAGGAATTCATCCAATTTTGTAAAAAAGCCAATTAAAGACTTCAGGCCTGAAACTAATATTGTAATGATGAGAAGGGGAAATAATTATTTGCTGTTTTATATGTTATAATATTCCAAGAACCCATGCTTTATTTAACGTTTATAGGTTAAAATAATTAGTATGAATTTATTTGTGGTTCAAAGGAAAAGTTTTAAATAAGAGTTTTTAAAAAAAATTAAAAAATTCATAAACCATATTATCTCTGAAGGTATTAAAACAGCAAATATAGATTTGAGAATCAAGCCTTCATAAGTTGAATTTCCTCCCTATGCCAATTTTAAATTTCTAAATAATGAGATGATGATCTTATTTTTGTTGTCGTTTTTGAGGGGAAAAAATGAAATTTTGAGCTACAATCTCACAAGAACTCTTTATTGTGCTATGGAACATTGAGTAGAAATATATAAATCGTGTAATGTAGGTATAGAATTGTGTTTCTAGAACTGTATCAGGTCTTAAAAATGCACGGATAATTATATTTTGGATATAACGTTTAATTTTTGAAAAACTGTACACTCTAGTTACTAGAGATATTAGAGATATACAAAAATCAAGAAAAATGACAAAAAGTAAGTGAATAGTAAGAAGAAAAATTCCGTTCTGACCCAGAAAATATATCCTCCTCTTTCCCAAGCAATCAAGTGTTATCGGAAGCAACGAAGCTAATTAGGTCATTTAGGTACCGTGTAAAATTGCTACTTTAACAGCGAGAATTCATTATCGGAAGTAATTCAGGTACTGCAAAGTGAAGTTCATGTGCTGGTTTCAGGAAAGGACAATGTAGTTGCAAAAGTGTTCATTTTCCCATCAAAGGATCGATTTTGTGTCTTATTTCTTATTCTGATAGCAAGAATGAAGCGCGGATGCCATTCATAAATTTTTAAATAGAGTTTTTTATGGTTTTTCTCGAAGTATAACGGTTTAAAGAAAATGATGAAAAAATATCGCTGTTGAGAGTTAAATGCTTTTGTTAGTAATAAACGAAGAAACTATACGAAACTACATGAAGTCTAGTAGTGAACTTGGTTAAGCTTACATAATAATCATGCGTGCGGACATTTGAATGAAAATCTCAGATATATTGTTCTGCACCAGACCTGTATATCCGTGTGATTTTTAGCGCCATCTAATGTCGACAAAGCTGACTTCCGATCATAAGGCATATGCACTGTCATAATACCGACTTGTACGTTTCCAAATATAGATTCTGCATAGAAAAAGTAGTATTCATAATAATTCGAAATCTCTATAGTACGCATTTCAGAACATGGTGAAAGGAACGACTTATTAATAAAATAATCCAAAAATACGCAATTGAGGAAACTATAATTTATTGGTCATGGTATAATAATTCAATAATAGTCGTAAAGCATATTAGTTATTATATGTAAGCGGTACAGGACTGCCATTTATGCTTTTAACTATCAGAAACACCCACCATCAAACCAAACAAAAAATACCGAGGGGATGTCTACGTTAAAGACATAACTTTAAACGGAAGCTTCCTGTTACTTTCTTGTTTTGCGTCATTATTTTCCTCGTTTTCTGAAATACATGCCCCATATATTTGATTTTATAATGACCGCTTTCTTTTTTCCTTTATATTCTCTGAACAGGGATACTTTAATTCTAAAGTATCCCTGTTCAGATCTCCCCTATCTGTACAAAAACATGGAAAGTAGCAGCTTTACAAAACTAATTTTATCTGCAAATTTACAGCAGGTTTTTAGGTTGTAGGTTTACTTGGCATTATTTTAGTGGTATCAGCTAAATTAATGAGCTTTAAAACAAACACATGCAAAATAATAAAGGTTACTTGACCGATGACAGTTGAGACGTGGTTTGAAAAATCCCAGCTTGATCTTTCCGAAGGGCTATCAGGAAATGTAGAGAGAAACTTCACTAAATATTTGTGCATTAGGAAATAAAGAATGTGCTGACACACCAGGGAGTAATATTTCTAATCCGTTTGATCCATAGTGAAGATAAGACTTAGTTTTTTTCTGGCAACAAAAATTGAAGAGTTAACAGAGAAATTCTTATAAGAAAAAGAGTAAAAGGAAACTTTTCAAATTTCTTTTTTTACAATTAAGAAGGAAGAATTACGTCGCAAATGTGTAGATGTCAAAAAATTACAGAAAATATGAAAATAATATTTGGGTATCTGATACAAGAATCACCATTCATGATATATATATATTGTATATCAGGATTTTCCGTTTTCTTATCAACTTTCTTGTTTACATTCGAGATATAATTTTTTCAAAGCATGATATATTTCCATATATGATCTTTTTTTAAATTTTAAACTGCTTCTTTAGTATATGATGCTAATCGTTCAACTGCAAAATAAAAGCATCTCGTCGCTTAACAAGCAACACCATCTATCTCAATTTATTGAAATTTCAAGAGGAGGAAAAACTTAATTTTTCGCAATCAATAAAGAATATTTCGAAATCTTTTTAACAACTTATATGAACATGAGATCACATGTTCCAACGATATGTATAAAAAATATTCAGAAACATTAGATATTTGTTGCAAAAAACTCTTTTTATTCTGACTTGGCGGTGTTGCTTGGCGATGATTTGTATGCTATAAGATTATGCTTTCGATTTTTTTACATCGTTTTGATTTTTTTTTCGTGCATTCTGCTTAGCATTTTGTATGTATTTCTTATCTATTCTATTAATTCTTCTATGATAGCGATCATTTTCTCGGTAATTAAATTTTGTTCTACAATAGGATATCATGTCAGCAAAATAAATTCAAACTTATTTAACTTGTAATTAACTGCCATTGTCATTACAATTTTCGGAAATTAAATATTTAATCAAACATGAGTATCTTTCTTTTCAATTATATCTCACTATTTATTTTAGCTGCGAATTAATCAGCGCCAAACTTCCATGTAATACTTTCGATTTATTGATTTCTCTTTAATACATATTCGATATTAAAATACCTCGGAGAAATTTTTGTGCTACCGAATTATTTCATTTCCTATTAAAATCCTATGGAAAATAGTTAACAAACGCAATTAGCAGAGCAACTCCGAAAATTTCTGGAAATGACGTGGAAAATTCAAAGATCTAAATGTACATGATTAGAATATCATAAGGATATCCAATTTCAAGAAAATTTGAATATTTTTATAACAACCCAGAAACTTCAAAACAATTATGTAAAGATTTTGTTGTGTACCTAATTAAACGACACATGCTGTTTGGGAGATATATTGATTTCATTAGATATACTTCGACAGATGAAAGAAAGCCCACCAGTGGTGTTAAGGCATGGCAAGCCTGGTGTGAATGATGGAAATGAGGTTATGGCTATTTTACAATGCTATCACCAACATAATTCAAAAGATTATAAACTGATTTGCGTTTTAGCATGAAGTATGTGGTTTCCCTTCAAAAGAGACACGATAGTGGCCCAGAATTCCATTAAGATCCAGTCCATTGGTACCTAGATGCTTGAAGGTTTTTTTTGACTAACAGAAAATAACATGCTTCGCTCATATCATACGTACTTGAACCATGAATTTACAGAGATACCCTTTTCAAGGGCAGTTGTTTCTTATGAACCCACCTCCTTAAAAATATTTTTCTTGGGCAGACGGCTATTTCATGATGGCCTGTTTGTGAAAAATCATTCTATGATCTTTAATAAAGTCACCAAATGGCAGGAAGAATTCTAGTTTTCGTTTCTTGTTAATTTATAAGCTAATGGATATGAAAAAAAATAATGTACCACAAAAGAGTATGTTAGATGAAGTAGGTTTGAAAACGCCTATACATAATGTTTAGAGTTTATAAAAGCTAGTGGAAAAGCAGTTCCATATTACCAATTGGATGTCATTCCTCATTCGGAACTAGTAGGACCGTCGTCTAATCACCTGAATTTTTTTTACGCACCTACCCAATTGATTTACTCTTTAAGCGATGATAAGATTTATTGTTAATTTATTTTTTGCCTCTGCTTCGTATCAACCACATCCCCAGTCCATGTCTTTGTAACAGTCTGTTAACTCAGGTCGCAAAATACAAAATTTCGTCCCTTTAACAAATGAGCTTCTCCAGGCGTAACGCTACTGTCGTCACACACCTAATTCCCATCAGTCTTACCACCTATTTATATTAGACGGAATTGTGAGAATATGTCATTTTAAGACATATTTTTAGAAACAGCTGTTACAATTATGTCAGGGCAATTCATACAAATTCATATGAAATTCATTAAATACTTTTTGCAGTGATTCAAGAATAAACATTTTCAACTGAATTCTTTGTGTAATATCTCGGCGAATTGAAGCCTTAGTTAATATATTTCATTTTGGATTTTTCTTTTCGATCCAGATAAGAACAAATGTAGAAGTAAAAATAATTTCGCGATATAAACAATTCCTTCTTCCTGCCGTAGCTATTAGGAATGATATCAATGTAGTTTTCGAATTCAAGTTTTCAATCAGCATTTGAGTGCAAGTGTTTAACAAGGGAATGCACATTAAATGTTATGAGCCAGTTTTCGAGTTCTAAAATTGGCACGTGAGTGCACGTGTCTGTCATGTCAAAATGCTGAGAGGCGATTAGACTTTGGGCTAAAATGGGCAGACTGCCAATACTGCATGGAAATTTGGCTAAGTTTCCTCAGGCTCTTATTTCCTGTGGAGTTGTGGCAAATGCCCCACTGATTTATTAAACCTTTGCAGTTTCTAATCCATTAACGCTCGAATTAATTCTATTGAATATATATTAAATCAAGTCAATAACAGAATATATTTTAAATTTATCTTATAATGGACTCCTCAGAGTAAAAGTATGGAATTAAATAAATTCCTCTGTAAGATAAATTTAGATACAGCTTATCCTCAAATGAGGCGTTCCGATAAGAGAAAAAAAATTAATATTGAAGTCAGAAAATTTTGTATAAACATATAAAAATTGTAATAATGGTCTAATTAAAATATTTTATTCACTTTTGAGGGAACATGAAATAAAATGTTTTAATTATTTTAAGATTTAATTAAAATATTCATTTTATATAAAAAATACTATTTTTTACAAAGTCAATAATTTCCAATAATCTCTTGAACTGGATAGATTCAGATATCCAGAAAATATGAGAAATGCTATAAATATCGTTATGCCATCCATAGATATTTGGAAATGTTTTTTTACATTCACAGCATATCCGAACTGTAGATGTAGAATAAGGTCAGATACTTTCTGAGTAAAAAGATTGAAACGTTTTCAATATAAGTAAATTACACCTCTACCCCTATTTTTCTTTTGAATTTTGAATAATCGGAATCATGTTTGGACCAGTTTACTTTCCTCTTGTTTTTCTTACATTTTCTCTTTGATTGAGTTGGCAGAGGATAATTTTGTCCAACAAGCTAATATTCTGTACTTTATTTGAACTTTTGATTTCAGCTGGACCTTCACTATCTGTGCTACAATTACTCTCATCGTCAAACTATTCTTTAACACTTGAACGTCACGAAATGCAATAATATCTGCTTTAGCTTGTTCTGAGAACAGATATTCCGAGCTTCTTTAATCTTAAGAATCTTACGAGATATATTAATAACGCAATTCTATCTTAGTAATGGTGAATTATGAGTAAATTATTTTAAAATTTTGTAAGAATTTTTAATTTAATTATTAGATCTGAAATACAATAAAAATGATTTTGAAAATTTATAGAAAAGTTCGCTGTAATCCCTAGTGTCATCAAATGAAGACAGCATCATGGAATGACATTTTTGAAAGGAAAAATTATGAAATAGCATAATAATTTCTTATCATGTGTTAATAAAATATTCTAAAGTGTTATAATAGATTTTAATTAGTCATCTTGACATAACCTGGTGTACAAATGCAGTGAGCAAATGATTCTGCGATGCTTAAAAAGCTCATAAAATGATCCAATTCACGAAATTATAAATAAAAGAAGATGTGTGAAATTCTATGTTATTTTTAATATGATGTCATTTACCATTATTTAAAAGAATAAAATCATTCAAAAGGCATAAAGTAACTACACGCTGTTATATTATGTGACTTAAAAGAAGACGCTAGGTGCCAATGAGTTAAATGAAATAAATACGCTTATTAGAATTTAACTCAAAATGTGAAATGCATATTATTCACATTCGCAAAAAAGAGATAAAAATTTTTCGTTTGGTATTCATATGGTAATAAATTAGTTTGCAGATTATATTTAAATCTGTTTTGACAAGAATTATAAATAATAATAAGTACACTATTTATAAATAACAAAAGGTTTCCTGCATTAACCATATGTCTTGATTGCTATTGGATATTTTTTGGTTGTTTTTTAGTTACTGTATTTTCTATGAAGTTATAGCTTGAAGTTTTATCTGGCATATGCAAGAAAGAGCAGATGATATCTAAGGCACTGAATAAGAGGCAACTAATAGTTTGATTATAATAATTATCCCGAATATGCTTAATGAATTCCTTTTTTGCATTTTATACTACTCTATTTTGAGGTTGAATTATCAGAAAACTTCCTGTTTATAAGAAAAATATTTAAACGCTATTGGCAATAAATCTACGAAAGTTAGATTTTTATCCCGACAATTTTTCATTCAAAAATGACAGCTCAATGACTTCGGCATAAAGCCAAAGGCAATCATGATAAATAAATTTCTATTGAAAAGAACTAATGCAAATATCAAATAAACTTGTATAAAGTGTGTCACCAATTATATGGAAAAGCCTAAGCAATGATTAATTTCATTCTAAGCTTTCATCGAGAGATAATGATCTTTTTCAACAGAATGAATTTGATTCCATTCACATGCTTGTAGGTAAATGACTCCAGTCTGATGGTTTAAGTCGATTCAAAATTTTTATGAGAGTTTTAAAGTGTAAATTTTTTCTCTTTTGATTTGTATGATTAATAGTCATTTTTTTATTCATTTATACTCTACAAAAGAGAAATACCTTCTTTTTTTCTAAAATTATTCATGCTGCAATCCATTGTGAGTACGTTGCATCTTGTGTAGTGAATATTTATTTGAGCGTTGTTGAATTTTGTAATTGCTGTTTATTAGTAGCAATTGATATCAAGATATTTATCAATTAGTGGGAAAATATTGTTGTAGCATGTATTACCCCGACCTACAAGTCAACACCTGATGCTTAAAACAGATATTTGTAAAATATTACAAACTACGATGTGAATATTTTACAAGATATGGTGGGAACAAATAAACCTTGACTAACAAAAGATCAGTCAACAGCGCAGGAAGTAATGTGGAATTTGATTGCTGAAAGAGAACGGTGAACCTCTCTTACTTGAAGTCTCATGTGGAACTGAAACAACATTTTTTAATTACTTTGATCGTTACTGAAATCCAATTTAAATGTCATATAGCTCTTGCCTTTGCTCCATCAAGAATAGCTATCAGACGTTTGGATAGTGACTGCATAGCGCATTCTTCGCTACAGTTATCTCTGGTTTTGTTCGCACTGAGAATCGTATAAACAATACAAGCAAAAGGTTTGATAAGGCGATTTTCCATCAAATTGCAAACTTATCATTTCAGATGAGTTTACGATGCCAAATAAATCTGCCGTTATAATGTTCGTTTCTCCCATGTCATGTTCTGGAATGAAACCTCCAAGAAATCTTTGCATATATGCTCCAAACTGTGAGATAAAAAAAGTCGTGTATTCGAAACCTTTAAAGTAGTAATTACAGGGTAACAAAAAAGCATAGGGATAACTTTTGTGGTTATCTACTAGTAAAGTTATAAAACTTTTTTACATATGTAGCATAAAGATCGAAAGCTGCGCTATTATACTTTCGATTGCAATACTGTTCGATAAAATCACAATAATGCCTTTAAAGAAATTTGACCAAATGCTGATTGATAAAGTACAAGCAGTTTTAGGACTTCGATGGAGCCACTGGATTATAAAAACACATTTTAAAAATAAAGGTATTGAGATTTCCTTCAGCCATATCAGTCGCATCAAGAACTAAAAACTCGGATCGACGAAAAAGGATTCAAAACCAATAAAAAATGGACGGCAAAGCAAATTGAAGAATTCAGATTTTCAGAGGCTTGAGAAGATGGCATCGAAACCGGATCCACCAACACAGGCAAGCATGACTAAAGCTCTTAACTTGTCCCGCAAGTTGTAAGCTATCCATTAAAACATACGTTAAAGAAAAAATGCCATAAAAACCTAAATGTCATCACTTGAATGAGAGATCGGTGCAGATTAGGAGGCAACGATCATGGCCACTCTACAAGCTTCTCCGTAGGGACAGATGGCGATTATTACAACTGAGTTTATTACAAGTGATGAAGCTTGGATCTATCTATCCGATACGAATGCTAGATCTAAAGTTCAATGTCTTAGCCGTGACCAGAACAGGCGAGACTTGACTCCCATAACCACGGTGCCTCATCCCAAAGGCGTAATGTTTTAGATGGGCATTTCCGCCAATGGTGTTACCAAACCACGGTTTGTGCAACCTGGGCCAAAATAAATTCTGAGTATTACATACAGAAGATATTAAAGTCCTCTCTTAAGGATGATTACTGCAGATTGTACCCAAATGGTGATGCTGTTTTCCATCAGGATTCTGCCCCATCGCATGCATCTAGGGTCACGCAGAAGTTCTTCACGGATCAGCAAGTGCAATTCCTGAGGCCGCAACAATGGATGCCAAACAGTCCTGACGCTGCACCATGTGACTATTTCCTATGGGGACATCTAAAAAACAAACTGAATAAGCGCAGAGTTTCTACGCTGAGGGGCCTTCAAAAGGCTATTAGAGAAGAGGTGAAGAAAATCCCCCAGGAAATGATTTTGCGGGCTTTGACATCATGGCCGAAGCGTTTTAGACAAATCTATTATGCCGAAGATCGACATATTGAGAAGCATCGCTGAATTTGTGTAATAACTTTTGGAAATAAATACCTTCAAAAATGATCCCTATACTTTTTTGTTACCCTGTAATTAGGTATTATTAGTTAAGATTGAGGGTACTAAAAAAGGGGTTGTATATTAAAACTCTAAAACTATACGATATAAAAGCATATGCGTTTTTATTTTTCTTACATATATTTAGAACAGATAAACGCGTTTGGAGCCGCCGAAACAAAAGCTAATGGTAACTAATATTATTTCAATAAGAAGTGTGGAACTCGCAGAATGTATGCTATAAAAATTTAACGTGTTTCTATGTCGACTAAAAAGTATTAAATCCATTGATAATTCAATGAAATGTAGTTCTAAATATATCTCCTAAGAATAATTTTAATAAATTAACATTAATTAATTTAGAATGGAATCATGGAAATTGATTTTTCTTTTATTTTTAAGTATGTTTAGAATTTTTGATATTTATTTATTTTATTCTAAATCAACTTAATAATGATACTTCTGCTTCATTGCTTAATTATTTTTTGGTAATAAATATTTATTGAATTCCAATTCTGCAGATTTAGTTATTTATTTCATTACCTGAATTTAATCTGCCCTGAACGAACCTGTATTTAACCTTGGAATTGAGCATGGAATAAGGATGTCCAACGAACCCCGCTTCAGGGGCTCTCCCACGATCCTACCGACAACTAGTCGTACCGAATAGTTCTCGCCTGCGAGTACTCAAATACAGCGAGAAAATAGTCGCGACCTTCAATTTAGATGTACCACCAACGCCGAGTGAAACCAAAGGGAGTAATTTCTCACCGTTTCCGAGAGTGGCGAGGAGTGGAAACGATCGACCAATCAAAAGAGAGCAATCTTTCCGATTTCGAAGCGTAAACAAACAAATCGACTGTCGAGTCGGCCTGTGAAGTGTATAGTTTTAATGAAAACTACTTACTTTTGTTCAAATGGTTGTAGTCATGCAGTTTTTACAGCATAATCAAACATATGATTTGTTAGATAAGTGGTTTATAAGTGAAGACATTGTGCACTGTTCACAGTCAAATCTTTGATATTTCTCGAATATAAATTTTTCTTCCTATTGAATCGTGTTTTTACGCTTTATGTCATTGTTTTATCTGTTTATTTCTCGAATATGATATGCATAGAATGAATTGACTCTTTATATGAATGTGCTTTGTTATGCAATAAAATGTTTTGTTTTTTTAATGTTTATTTTCAATACTTACATCTATAATCACTGTATCATTTGGCATCTAATAAAGATAAATACACTCCAGAGAGTACTTCACGTATAAAACATTAAAATAACATTTTTGAATATTCTTTACGGTTGTTTTTCGTGAAATCATAGGCAAAAAATGCTCTTATCAATGAAATATGATGTATAATCAATTAAGTTTTTAAGAAATTAGCCACTTGTACAATCTTAACTGGAGTTTTAAATCTAAAACCAATGTTGATTTTAAAGAATATATACTTTTAAAGTAACGAGTAGTTGAATTTGCATACTTTATCGAGGAATATATGTTAAAGGCCCTTGACTTTGCATGTTTCCTCATCTGTTGTAATAAAATTAGGCAATTAATTTGTTGTGATAGTGGTTACTGATGACTGCATGTTTTATGCTATTTTTGCACATATCTATATTATATGCGTAAATTCTGATAGATAATAAATTGTGAGTGTAATATTATATTCCAAGTGAAAAATTGCTTCATAACTGAAGTTACTCAAATATTACTGTGTTTTGCTTATAGAACTGCAAATAAAATTCATATGATTTACCTCTCCCCCCCCCCAAAAAAAAAAAAAACTAAACAGAATGTAGAAAGAGTATAAAACATCAAAATAACATTTTTCAATATTGTTTACAGTTGTTTTTCATGAAATCATAGGTAAATAAATGCTCTTATCAATGAAATATGATGTAATCAATGTGTTTAAGCAATTAAGCTATTTTTACAATCTTAGTTGAAGTTTTAAATCCAAAACCATTGTTGATTTTGATGAATATCTAAATTTAAAGTAATGAGTAGTTGAATTTGCATGCTTTATCGAGGAATATATATTAAAGATCCTTGACATTGCATGTTTCCACATCTATTGTAATAAAATTAGGCAATTTATTTGTTGTTAGTGATTTCTGATACCTGCATGTTTTTGTGCATGCTATTTTTATGAAAGAAATGACGCACAGATTATTGCACATTATTTCTAGATTATATGCAGCAATTCTGATAGATAATAAAGTGTGGGTGTATTAATTATATTTCAAGTAAAAAATTGCTTCATAACTGAAGTTTCTCAAATATTACTGTGTTTTTCTTATAGAACTGCAAATCAAATTCAAATGTTTCACACACACAAATAGAATTTAGAAAGCTAACTTCAGTTTTCATAAATCAGTTTTTTGAACGAAGGCATCTGCATTTTCTGAATACCTCATGTCTATGATTTGGTTTAGTTTTTTATGGTGCAAGGACCATGGATTTGATCATACTGCTCATGACTATGGTTAAAATTTATTATGTATATCCATTTCATATTGTTCATCCTGCTTTGTACTAGAAAGTCGAAGATAAGGTAATAACCATTCGATTCAACACATGATATGTATTCAGAATATTTATTTTTTATCATACAAATTTATGAACTTGCTGTTTCAGTACAGTCGTAGAAAGAAATTTGATATAGATTTCTTCTAACACTAAATATTAGGCAGAAAAAAAATGTAAAATAAAAATTCTAATTTCTGTCATTTAAAAAACAATCCTTTTTAATATTTAATTATTAAGTTACTTAAAATGAAAAAGTTTACAAATGCCCAAAAATTTTGTATTTTTCAAAAAAAAAGCTTTTGCAAATAGTGATTGAAATTGAAACATAAAATTTATATTTATTCAAAAACTGGGAATTTCATGAAAAAAAAATTGTAAACAGTGATTTAAAAGGAAACAATATTTATAAGAACAGGGGGGGGGGATTAGAGCCTTTGTAGCTTCAAATCCCATAACCCCTCTAATTCAAGTTCAAATAAGAACAGGGTATTTTGCATAAAAAGTATTTGCAAATGATAATTCAAAATGAAACACAAGATTTATAAATACCCAAAAACTGGGTAATTCACAAAATGTTTGCAATGGTGATCTAAAATGAAACATAAAATTTATACCCCCCCCCTTATCTAAACAATAACTAACTCTATATATAAAATGATCATTTTGCAAGAAAAAAACTATTTGCGAATGGCGATTTAAAATGAAGCATATACAATATTTTAAACAAATTAGGATTAGAATAAAATATTCCAAAATTTAATTGGAATATGAGAATAATTTACTTTTTCTGGTTGGAAGAAATAACAGAATGGAAAAATAATTTTGAATTCTGTTTTTTATGTTATATAGATAACACTAGTGAAGCTTCCTATTCATAATTTTCTCACAATGGCATTTTAGAAGCCAGCCATTCTTTTTTTTTATTTAATGTAGAGTTAATCACACTACACACATATTAACATTATGGTAAATCCCATGCTGAAAAGTAAAATAATGGGATTTAAAAAAAACCTGCTTGGACCTTTTTAAATGTATAAGTGTACAATGTAAGTACTTAACATTGAGAACAAACTTGCCACTGTAAGCAAAATGGAAAAACACATAAAAGAATGTTTGAATGCCCTGTTGATTTAAAGAAGGTTATTGAGAGAGTTCAATAATGAATTTTGTTTTAAACAAATTCCAACTAGATCAAACCTAGTTTCAAGAATATTTCAAACTGAAGTTTATGATCCAGATGGAACTCTGCCTAGAGAGTAAAATGTCTAGTACATCTTAAAATAACTCAAGAACTTCATGATCACTTTTAAAAACTGTTAGAATTGAAACATTTGCTAGCTTTTTTCATCAAAAATGGCTGCTTCTTTGACTAATTAATCTAAAATAAATTATAAGCAAATGTCTTTCATTTTAGTTTTATTATACTCTTTATTAGTTTAAAACCAAAATCAACATCTTTTTTAATTCAGTTAAAATAACTTTTTTAAAAAGCAGCAAATACATAATTATTCATTCACTACTTTAATTAAAAAGCATTGACATTTAACTCGCTTATTTTATGTAAGATGCATAATACAGTAATTTTTTTGTGATTAAATTTTTTAGCTTTTAAAAAATTAAAAAGTTGTAAAATGGTCATGTTTGCAGTTTTGTTTTTACCTTACACAAAATAAATAATGTATAAATATCAAATTACACCCCAGTGCATGTATTTTGCATGAATAGATTTAATTGAAAAAACCCATTTTGGTTATTATCGGGTAATTACCTAGGTATTTTACATAGTGGGCTCCACTCTTTTTAGAAATCTCTTGTTTAAATTTATAATTTTACTTTAGAATTATAAATGCTGTTTAATTAATCGTGGAATAAATATTGATTTTCTTATGAAAGTAATGTTCAGTCATCTTTATTCAGGTTTCTGTTGCACTGTATAGAAGTTCTGAATGTGTTTCAATTCAACACTATATTTTAAAAAAAGTATAAAATCGCATAAGTTCGATTTATTGAATAGAACCATTTGGGGTATTTACCTTAAAAATAAATACCCGGATAATTTGCATCACCGATTGGAATTGTTATTTTTAGTTAAGAATTTTATTTTGATAGGTATTTTTACATAGTTAACACGCTGTTTTTATTTATGTCTAAGGTTGAATACGATAAGAATTAATCAAACTAGAATTTCATTCAAAGCTGGCCCTAAGCCAGGCAAGGTCTAATTCTACAATTTAAGTACAGGGTGCTTTACATAATTTTAATGTTAATAGTTTTTATTTAGTTTTATTTGCAAAGTAATAATTTTCCGTTAAGTATTGTGACATTATCTATATAATGCTGTATTAATAATGTTGAATATTGAACTTAAAATATCAATAGAAAATATTAAATTTTTTTTAAAGAAAAATACATACAAATTCTAGTTTATATACAATTGTGCAAACATTTTTAGATAAAAAAGAATGTTACATTTCATTAGAATTGGCAGGAAAATCTGGTATTCATTTAAAATGCAGTTTTATTTTTTTCGTAAACTCTACTTTTATGAAATAGCTTCTATTTATTTCACATTAAAAATTGTTTTCCTATTAATCTTCCAATTGAGTTTTTTTTAAGGAAGAAATGTTTTTAGCATAAAAAAATAATCTTGTTTAAAAACATTTGTTTAAGTATTTTTTTAGTTTATATTCACCAAAATAAGTCTATCACATTAAATTCTATTAAATAAAAATAATTTCAACATATGTTTCTTTTAAAAGTAATAAGTAAAGTTTCATCATAATAAAATCAGGATTTAACTCAAATGTAAGGTATGTATGTAATGGCTACTATTGCACAAATTAATTTTTTTTTTTTTTTTA
>BGPR01005094.1:17011-27341 GCA_013235015.1 Araneus ventricosus
AACTGTTTCATCGCTAAAACATATTACGAATGTAATTTGTTTTGAATTAGGATCAAAAAAGTGTATTTTCTTTAGATTTTAAATGAATATTTGGTTTTGTGCAAACATATTTAAGATTCGGGCTTTTGTAGCATTTTGTAAATTTAAAGACGTGGTTTTTAATTATTTTTTTACCGTTTGAAATTACTAGAATGGAATTTTTTAAAGCTCAGCTAAATGAATGCTTGTGGTTATCAATTTACAAAAATAAAATTTTTACTGGAAGTTCTTCTCAAACAAATTATTTTACAGAAAATTTTTAAATTCCAATCCTTCCAGCTTGGGAAAAAATTGTAATTAAAAACTGCAAGAATGTGCTTTCTTAATTTGATGCTAAGTACTGTTAAAAAATTAAATATTTTTCTGGGTGATTTTCATATAATCAGAAATTCCAAGGCCCAGTTTGTTTTTAAATAGTTGCACAAATAACGTTTCCGAATTTGGCGAAGAACTTCGATTTTTAAGGAAAGTTATCTAGAAGTTTCCGTGGTATTTCTGAAAGAAAATGCATATCAATTAAATATATACTAACCAATATTAAGTGATTATAGATTATAAAATCAATAACAATCAGAACCTTGAAAATTCAAAATAATATAAAAGTTAAAAATATGCATCTAAATTTGTGAAAAATAGCTTGCAATTTCTAAACCACATGGGCATTACTAATTAGAAATCACACCGCAGTGGACTCTAATAACTTTAATTAACACATCACATACTTTAGGAGGGGATAAGAATAGGTTGAGTTTTAACGGATGTTTCTCATCGGTTCAGTATAATTGATTAGAGCACTCTGTAAAGAGATTATTTTTCCAGAATTATGTCTCGTAAATTCCTTTCAAAAGATTTTTCTTGAAAAGAAAAGCTTGTTTTCCTGGAGGCAATTTAAGATATCCGACTAGGTTGAGAAAAGAGATTTTCGAAGAAAATTTCAAAAACTCTTTTATGATCTAAAAATAAAACCACAACTTTTAAAATTCTAAAACACTCTTTGTTTTTATTCTTATTCCTTTAATATTTTATTCCTTGATATTTATTTGAATTAATGTGTTATTATATTTTTTAAATGCGTTTTCTGAAAAATGAAAATTTCACTAAAATTCGTTCGCGAAAAACGTGATATCTCCAAAACAATTCATTAAAATTCATTGAAATTTGGTACACTTATCAAAAAACTCTTTGAGGGTGTAATAGACTGCAGATATTATTATAGCTTTATTTAGTCATGTTTTACAGCCACTTTCAGTTGGAAATATAGATAATCTTGGCGAAAAATCAATGACGCCAACTTTGAATGTTCATAAAATTCTCATTTATTAAAATAAATTTTATCTTGCGGTCTATTACATTCTAGATAGTTTGAGAAGTACGCACGCGAAATTAAAATTCAATCTGTCCCATATTTTTTCAATTATGCTATTTTTTTTAACATTGAAATTTTTATTAAAAATCTTGAAAAGAAAATATATATTTTCAAAAACTACTGATGTTATATGAATCTTTATTTCTAATTGTGACGATTTAAGCCTACTTTTGTTATTCAGTTCTGTAAATATTTTTTGTGCATGCTTTTTTAAAATTTTTTCTCCGAACCTAGTCGGATACCTTAAGCTATTTTTTGTTGAAATAAATGTCTTGTTACTCAAATAAGAAATAATGACGCATCCACGCCAAAAACACAACATGATAATTTCACAAAGTGAAAAATAGAATCCAAATCGCTACCATGAGATGAACAAGAAACTAAATGATAACAGACAGAAAAGTCTTTTCTCTTTTTGGCGCGCAACAACTACTGAAATGTCTAATTCGAATCTTTAAATCCTTGCAGCTTTCTTGTACATGACAGTGTTATTTGTGTGATATCATTTCGCAATGCGCAAAATATATCTGAATAGTTCCTTTCCTCAATGTGTCCGTATTGTGATACTTGCCAATCATGGCATATCTACGCTGAAAATTCTTAATTATTCCTTTTATCTTCATTTTTACTTTCTCGTATATGGAGTATACAAAGAGGAAGTATTGTAATCGTCAAAAAATTCGAACACGAGATTTTGACGAATCTCCACGTTTTAGACTTCCCTGAGTCCGAAAAACACAATTTTGGAATTATGTATGTCTCTGTGTCTGTCTGTCTGTGAATACGACAACTCGAAAACTATTAGAGCTACGGGGTTCATATAAAATTTATCTCGCTATGATCAATAGTTCCCGAGAAATTTTAAATTATATTAATCCTATATTTCAAATTAATTTCCGTTTTTACTTTCTCGTATACGAAGTATACAAAGAGAAAGTATTGTAATCGTCAAAAATTCGAACTCGATATTTTGACGAATCTCCACGTTTTAGACCTCCCTGATTCGGAAAAACACAATTTTGAAATTATGTCTGTCTGTGTGTCTGTATGTCTGTGAACGCGATAACTCGAAAACTATTAGAGCTACGGGGATGAAATCTGGTATGTGGTCTTTACACATAATTTGTAGGTTTCTATCAAATTTTGGACAAAATCCGTCAACGGGAAGTCTGTCTGTCTGTCCGCGATCATGCGAACACTGTAACTCAAAAACTTGAATAGCTAGATGAATAAAATTTGGTACACAGTTGTATCATGAATGTAGGTCCGTATCAAAGTTTGGACCAAATCCGACGAAGGGTTGATGGTCTGTCGGACTGTATAATCGCATACTTATAAAATTTATATCTCCTAAACTCTTAGCTTAGATAAATAAAAATCCGTATGGCGGTTGCTAACATTAATTATAAATCTGTGCCCAAATTTCGTTTCAATCGGTTAAAAAAAAGGCATACAAATTGCATATTCAATTTTTTTACTTGCATACTGGAATCAATCTCTGCGCATGCGTAAGCTATTCAGCGATAGCGAAATAGGTAATTTTCTCCCGTTTTCTTTTCGCTCGCCCTCGCATTAGCGGAGCTTGCTAGAGTGTGATAGAAAATAAATATTTCTAAGTTTTAATACATATGCATCTCTTTGAATATGATTCTTCACCTAAATATTTTACAATCATTATAATCTGCAATGAAAAACCTTCTGATAGTCATTGAATTCTGGGTTACAGTAGGTTCGAATTTTTTATCCATGCAGGGAGAGGGGAAATGACGAATTTTTGAGAAGTATACGAGAAAGTTCAGGGGATGCCACTCCCGTTGGTTGAAGTAAGTAATGCTTTTATTTTCAGCAAGCAATTTGATATGATTTATTTAATCAAACATGCTGAATCTAAAAGTTTTTTTAATGGATAACTGTATATTTTTAAAAGTTTTAAACTTACGAGAAGCACTAACAAAATCTTTACAAATGAAATACAAATAATTCTGTTTATTTGCAACAAACTGTTTATTAAACAACAAAAATTCCTAAAACAACCTCTCACGTAGATTCTAAATGATTGAACTCAACTAAATATCTGCACTAAAAAATTTGGAACTGTATACAAACATAAAGAATTTCAATGATTAAAAAAAAAAATCAACCTTTGTACAGGGTGTCCGAATCAAATGTCCCTAATTTGAACAGTCGATGTAAAAAAAAATCTATTAGAGATACGTTGGCGATATTAGGCAAAATTGGCTGTTGGATTCTTAGATTTTGGCGACAATTTTTATTTTTCGCATATATATGAAAACTGGGGCTGTATGCGTACAAAATGCAGATCGTACAGAAACTACCGCAGCGTTTTGCATTTGCTGCTGGGATGCTATCTTGCATCCAAAATGAATATTATTTTCTAAACCGCATCATTTTTTCTGAAGAAACAACATTTTATGTGAGCAACAAAGAGAATCTAAGCACAGCTGGCAGAATTTGGGGCTCAGAAAATCCCCATGCGATACAAGAAGTGGAAAGAAACAGTCCAAAAATCCATGTGTGGTGTGTTCTTTTACATGATGCAGCCATAGGACCATTTTTCTTTGCTGAGACGTCTATTACGGCAAAAATTTACTTGGACATGTTGCAAATTTACTCAATACCCCAAATGCAGCTTTTACAACCCACTGATATCTTCCACCAAGATGCTGTAGCACGGATGTTGGAGCATTTTGCTGGAACAGGACTACCGGCTGGATATCCTCAGGGTTACTAAGGGAGACCACCTGGAAGTGCATTGATTTTTTAATAAAAACTTTGTGAGTACTGTTTTCTAATTTTACATTCTTCTTATGCTTTTTAACTTTCTGTTAAGTATAATGACATCTACAAATTAGGGACATTTGATTCGGACACCCTGTATTTTCTAAATCTCCACTTTTTGGGCCTCTCTAGGTCCAAAAAATACCATTTTGGGAATAACGTTTATGTCGATCTGTCTGCCTGCAAACACGATAACTCAAAAAACCCAACAAGCGGAATAGATGACATTTGACATTTGATCTTTAAACCAAAATAGTAGACCTCTATGAAATTTTGGACAAAATTCCATCATAGGGCTGACTGTCAGTCGATCCGTCTATTCCTGGATATGAGAAAGCGATATCTTAAACACGCAATAAGCTAGGTGGGTGGATTTTAGCTTATAATCTTTGCACCAAAATTGTACATCTGAATCAAATTTCGGACTAAATTCTCCAAAAATTAACTGTTTGTTTGTTTTTCTGCCCATATGAATGTGCACAACATGATTCAAAAACATAACAAGCAAAATAAATGAAATTTTATATTTGATCTTGACTCTAAAATTGTAAATCGCACTCAAATTTTGAGTCCAGTCAGTGAACGAGAAGAAGTTAAAACTCCATACTCGATTCTTTTTACTATACTACGAAGTTAAACACAAAACCCACCGTATTGAGGAAGTAAACGCGAAAATCTAGGGGAAAACACTTAAGAGTTTTTCATTGATACTCAATAATGTAGTGATGAACGAGCTAACATTTCATGGATTTCGGGTTCACTATTGTAAAATGTACTTGAGCGTGTGTACTGTTACGAAAATCGCCCGGTGGGTGCACGTGAATGTAGTCCAACAAGCAGGATAATAAAAAAATGACTCTTTATTCCACGAATATTTCAGAAAAACACGTAACACAGGTAACGAAATTAAACAGCACCTTTGTAAATTAATAACACAAAAGACAGCAGATCTCTAATAAATATCAGTAACAGCACTTTCAGTAGCACTCATTGTCTATCAGCCCACTAGGTTGCACTGCTGACAAAACTCCAAAGAGAGACTGATTCTCTTTTGAGTAGTTTGGTATTTATACCTTTTCCGACAGGATGTGACGTCACATAGAATTCTCTCGAAGATTCTCCATAACTCTGTTCCTAGCACAGATAGGACCATAATTCGAGAACATTCATTTTGTCATCAAATAGTCGCCAAATTTGCCACCAATATCAGGGGGCATAGGCTTGGCCTCCAATAAAAATCTCTGTAAGATTCTCTTACCCTCCATAAGATTAACATGGCAGGGAAAGAACTTTACAGCTTCGTAACAGTACATTGCAATGCAAAATTGCAACAGGTCCAATTAATTTGACACCAAACTACCTACAATGCAATAATTAATTATGAAAATATGCAACATGTTCATTTTTTTCTGTAATTTTAAAGAAAACTACACTTCAAAATTTGTATGTTGGAGTTGTTTCACACTTGCGTAACTGGGCCCAATTAGCGACAATTTCTGTAAGAAATTTCCTTTTTAAGTAAATGCTTTGAAGATTTCAAGCGAATAATGCTTTTATAACTTTTCATCACGTAAAATAAATAGTCTCAATTATTTAAGTCTTTAAATTATCCATACGAAGTTTGAGATGTTTTGTTGAAAGTATTCAATTAATTGAATAATTTTGTTTACTTCATTTCGTTAGAAGTTAATTGAAAGCGTTTTGTGTAAGTATTTTCTGTTAACAATAACTTCAAAGCATTTGTATCGCTGCATTGTCATCATTTGTGTCTTCGCTGTTATAGCCTTGTTCATTTAGAACAACAAAATAATAAATGCTATAATTCCAAATTTTTCTAATTGTTTATATAATAAGTAAAAGTCTGCGCACTATGCAAAGCACCTATTACAAAGCAACATTATTTTACAGATATTAAATACATGGCAATTATGCAATTATCAGGAGTCATTTTAATTATAGTAAAACATCTCTATGAGCTTTTCTCATAGAAAATATTGTTAGGAAAATTATCCTGTTGTGTGTACGGTGAAAACAGTCCAACAAGCAGGATAACGGAGAAACGACGCATTATTCTCGAATATTCCGGAGAACACGAAAAACAGCACTTGCACAGATTATCAACACAAATAGACAGCAATTCACTAATAAGAACAGCACTTTCAATACCTCTCGGCGTCTAACAGCTAACTAGCTCGCACAGCGGATAAAACTCCAAAGAGAGATTCCAAAAGCGATCCCAGTCGATCAACTCGTTCAAAGGCGATCAACACATTCTCTATTACTCTGTATTCAGAGCACGGTCCTTTTATAGTCTCCCCTACAGGCCGTAACGTCACTTGGAAACATCTGGATAAATCCAGATCTCGGCCTCTAGTAGAGATATCAAGAAAATTCCAGTACTTTTGAGATCCCACATTTCATCGCCAAGGTCGGGGGTCGACGGCTCCATTCTCCCACAATTTCCACACATACCTCTGTAGAACTCTCTTCCCAACCGTAAGACTAACATTACTGGAAAGCGACTTTCCAGGTTCGTAACAGTATGGTTAAAATATAAATCGATGATTTTAAAAATTTTAGTTGGCCATATAATTATTTAAAATTAAAAAAAAAATAGGCTGATTCAGATGAACGGAAGAACTTTAAAAATTTGTAATTCGGAAAGGAGTGAACTTACAAAAATAAATAAATAAATAAATAAAGCAGATTCGAACCTCTGGTACGAAATGTCTGATAATAGACAAGATTCGTCCATCTTTACTTTATTTTTGAGATTTACTCTTAATTATACAGCAGCCATAAAGTGCACACACAAAAAAATGTAGTTAAAAATCAGTGCAACCATCGTGTATTTAAATCCAGTAACTGAAACAGTGAAAAGTAAAAGCTGTTGCAAAATGTACTTAAAAATATTTTTAATACTTTATTAAAATTAGACAAAAAATTGTACGTAAATAAAATCTGTATCCTGAAAAGCTAATTTTTTTTAAAAAAAATTTTGAAGGGGCTTAAAAGTGTATTTTGTGCTGTAATGTGCTCTGAAGTTACTGAGAAAAAACGTTTTAACATTTCAATTTATTTTTAATTAAAATTTTGAATAGTGAGCACCTATTACCCAAGAAGTAACTTAGTGCTAAATTCGGTAACTCTAGGTCCAACGGTCTTCTGCCCTGTCATTGGCGGCGAGTCGGGGGGGGGCGAAGGGGGCGCCTCCCACACACTTTTTTCGGGAGAAATCAAGTTTTTATATTATTTTAGCTGCCTAAAAGTAGGAGTTATAAAAAACCAATAGTGTCCAGGAAAGCAAACTAATTTTGTAACTAAATTTTTAAATTTTGTTGTTTACCCTCTATATTCCCGGAGCAACGGATTCCGAGACTACCACTTTTGGACGATTTTACACCGGAAAGTGGTGTCAGACAATGAGACATATGAGCATATTTCCTGAGTTCTTTGTTAGATCACGCTCAGTAAAATGTAAACATCACCCTTCCATTCTTCGCTTCCCCCCTATTTTCATGAAAATAACTCCGTCCTGCGCATGCACAAAAACGCGGAGGGTTTCCGAATCCATTGCTAAACAGTACTTTTAGATGTCTAAATTGTTTGCCTCCTCACTTTTCCCACGTAATCGCCGCCACTGTGCCCTGTCCGTCCGCCACCAGAACAGTCGCCGCCAAATTGTGCAGTTTACGGCGGTCGCTATAGAAACAGGTTATCGTAGGAAGAATCCATTTCCTAGTAGGTAGAAGTTCGTTCAAATGTGTTCCGCCGCAAACTGGCGCCAAGAATTTAAAAAACTCCGACTTCCAGGGATTCAGCCTATTCGAAATGGATCTTCCCTAGCGTAACCAGTTGCTATAGCGACTGCCGTAAACTAGACAATTTGGCGGCGACAGTTCTCGTGGCAGACAGACAGTAGAGTGTTTTGAATTATTTTTGCATCATGCCTGTCGCAATTTACAGATAGCATGCCAGCCTATAAATAGTATGTTAAAATGCCATTGCACAGAAAGGATCGAAACGAAACTACATTTTTTTCGTCACAAAACTGAATTTATCGGTAGAATAATTTACAATTTTAACCACCAGATGGTTCTGCAGTTGTCTGAGCGATATGTTATAAAGGATAAGACATTGGTCAGAGTAACGGCTTACACATTTTTAAGGTGTTGACCTCCAATCAGAAGCTCAGCTGTCAGACGAAAAACTACATTATTTTTTTTCGTGTTAAAGTGCCATTTCTGACGGTATGCCACAACACGGCTTCAATCTTCAAACACATGATAAATGCTCATGCGGAGAAAAAGGAGATCCAATGCACTGTGACACAAAATGTCCTCTATTATTAGGGTTACTATACGTCCGGACTAGCGTCCGGATCTTCAAAATGTCCGAATGTACGCCAGTGAGTGCGGCGAGATAAATTTGGTTGTAATAGAGAAAATCTGACGTATTCAGGAAAGTTGATGTCGTTCCGACAAGAAACGAAAGAAAGTTCATTGTTTACATCCACTGTAGATAAGAAAATGGCCGAACCTCCTCAACCACGACTCAGCTCCAACTAAAAATAAAAAACTTCGGCAGTTTTGCTTTAATCTTTTTTTCATTAATGAAGTTTTTAATTAAGAAAACTTGCATCGTCTTTGCATTCTGGCGTCTTAAATTATTTATTTTTCACTTCTTCAAACTCTGTGCTAGTGATATAAAAGAGGGTTGTTGGCAGGCAGTATTTAGAATTTTATTTTATACTTTGACCCCCCCCCAGACCTTCCCCTCCCCCGCCGACTTGTCCGGATTTCAATCACAATTAATTATGATAACCCTAGCTATCATTCTCCTGCCATTTCCAAACTCCTATTCTGCGAAAATTCAGCGGTTAAAAAACACTCTCACAAATAACTTGTCAAGAACTCGACTTCGATTCTTAGTGCGCTTCATGTGTGAGGAGAACGATCTCATTGTAGAGGAACGTCACTGATCACTATCCTCTTGGAGTGACACACAAATCCGGGAACTAATAACTTTTCTTTTAATCTGTATCTCTTATTCCGACGTATTTTGTTTTCATATTGTTTCGCTTTCCTCGTTGGTCTTTTGTTTGCTCTTGCCCAGTTTATAGCCCTAAACGAACGAATTACTCCTACCAGCTTAGGCATGACCCGTCCGCCGCGACAATTAATCGGGCACTCTGTCCCTCTCAAAATAAACCTTATTACGAGCGGCTCATGCGACGACCCCCAGACAGAGGTATCACGTGTTCGCAGATTCCAAAACCCTCCGCGCTTTTGCGCATGCGCCAGTCTGATTTATTTCCACCAAAACAGGGTAAAAGTGAAGAATGGAGGAGGAGATGTTTGCATTTTACTTCGTGTGATCTAACAAAGAACTCCGGAAATGCGCTCATGCGACTCACTGCCTGACACCCCATTCCGGTGTCAAATCGTCCAAAAAACACTAGTCTCGGGATGTTGAGACGAACTATACGACTCGTCATCAGTGGACTGGGGGGGGGGGCCCACTTTCATCCATGCAAATCGAAAAGGATCCAAATGGCTCTAATCACGGAGATACAGAAGGTGTAATGTAATATAAAGGTATGAAGAACAACATGAAGAATAGAAATATCATCAACCTGTCGACGTATAGGGTTCAAAATTTATTACAGGTCTGCAATTCTAGCAATGAAACCAAATGCCAAATACCATCTATCTAGCTCATAATCTTTTAAAGTTGTCATGCTCACATACAGATGAACAGACGGGCATGCTGAACGACTACTCTTTGACAGATTTGGTCCGAAATTTGACCGAAGTCTAACATTTTGGTATAAATTTCAGCCATCTATATCGTTGCGTTTATTCGAGTTATAGTGTTTAAAGAGAGACATCAGTACTAAAATAATTGTTTTTCGGACTCAAGGAGGCCTAAAACATAAATAATTCATTAAAATCTCAAGGTCGAATCTTTTCAGATTAGGAGGTCTAACACATAACAATTTATTAAAATCTCGAGGTCGGATCTTTTTAGATTAGGAGGTCTAAAACATAACGAAGCATTAAAATATCGAGGTCGAATCTTTTCAGATTAGGAGGTCTAAAACATAACAATTTATTAAAATCTCGA
>BGPR01005094.1:67341-77879 GCA_013235015.1 Araneus ventricosus
AACTGTTTCATCGCTAAAACATATTACGAATGTAATTTGTTTTGAATGAGGATCAAAAAAGTGTATTTTCTTTAGATTTTAAATGAATATTTGGTTTTGTGCAAACATATTTAAGATTCGGGCTTTTGTAGCATTTTGTAAATTTAAAGACGTGGTTTTTAATTATTTTTTTACCGTTTGAAATTACTAGAATGGAATTTTTTAAAGCTCAGCTAAATGAATGCTTGTGGTTATCAATTTACAAAAATAAAATTTTTACTGGAAGTTCTTCTCAAACAAATTATTTTACAGAAATTTTTTAAATTCCAATCCTTCCAGCTTGGGAAAAAATTGTAATTAAAAACTGCAAGAATGTGCTCTCTTAATTTGATGCTAAGTACTGTTAAAAAGTTAAATATTTTTCTGGGTGATTTTCTTGTAATCAGAAATTCCAAGCCCCAGTCTGTTTTTAAATAGTTGCAAAAATAAGGTTTCCAAGAAATTTGCCGATGAACTTCGATTTTTAAGGAAAGTTATCTAGAAATTTCCGTGGGATTTCTGAAAGAAAATACATACAAATTGAATATATACTCATCAATATCAAATGATTATAGATTATAAAATCAATAACAATCATAACCTTGAAAATTCAAAATAATATAAAAGTTAAAAATATGCATTTAAATTTATGAAAAACAGCTTGAAATTTCTAAACCATATGGGCATTACTAATTAGAAATCACACCGCAGCCGACTTTAATAACTTTAATTAACACATCACATACATTATAAGGGGATAAGAGTAGGCTGTGACCACGACATACCAGCAAATTTTGTCTTTTCTTTACTATTTAACGGATGTTTCTCATCTGTTCCGTATAATTGATTAGAGAACTCTCTAAAGAGACTATTTTTCCAGAATTATGTCTCGTAAATTCCTTTCAGAAGATTTTTCTTGAAACGAAAAGCTTGTTTTCCTGGAGGCAATTTAAGATATCCGACTAGGTTCAGAAAAGAGATTTTCGAAGAAAAATTCAAAAAATCTTTTATGATCTAAAAATAAAACCACAACTTTTAAAATTCTAAAACACTCTTTGTTTTTATTCTTATTCCTTTAATATTTTATTCCTTGATATTTATTTGAATTAATGTGTTATTATATTTTTTAAATGCGTTTTCTGAAAAAAGAAAATTTCACTAAAAATTCGTTCGCGAAAAACGTGATATCTCCAAAACAATTCATTAACATACATTAAAATTTGGTACACCTGTCAAAAACCCCTTTGAGGGTGTAATAGACTGCAGATATTATTATAGCTTTATTTAGTCATGTTTTACAGCCACTTTCTGTTCGAAATATAGATAATTTTGGCGAAAAATCAATGACGCCAACTTTGAATGTTCATAAAATATTCATTTATTAAAATAAACTTTATCTTGCGGTCTATTACATTCTAGATAGTTTGAGAAGTACGCATGCGAAATTAAAATTCAATCTGTCCCATATTTTTTCATTTATGCTGTTTTTCTTAACATTGAAATTTTTATTAAAAATCTTGAAAAGAAAATATCTATTTTCAAAAACTACTAATGTTATATGAATTTTTATTTCTCTTTGTGACCATTTAAGCCTATTTTTGTTATTTAGCTCTGTAAATATTTTTTGTGCATGCTTTTTTTAAATTTTTTCTCCGAACCTAGTCGGAAACCTTAAGCTATTTTTTGTTGAAATAATTGTCTTGTTACTCAAATAAGAAATAATGACGTATCCACGCCAAAAACACAACATGATAATCTCACAAAGTGAAAAATAGAATACAAATCGCTACCATCAGATGAACAAGAAACTAAATCTATACTTATAAAAGGCAATGTTTGTGTGCGTGCGTGTGTGTGTGTGTGTGTGTGTTTGTCTGCGATGTCCAGACGAATCTATCGCACTTACAGCCATGAAATTTGGTACACAGGTAGTCGCAATGGTGGCTGAATGCACCTCGAAGCCGAAATTTTAAATTTTAATCTAGAAATTTTTTTATTTAATGTTTTGTGTTGTTTTGGTTGATTTTTCGCACTAATTTCTCAATCTAATGAAGTTAGTTTTGAATTTCTATCGTAAATTACTGAATTTTGAGAATTTTTTAAAAATCAGTCAGTTTTGCCGTCTAAATGTTGGTTTTGATTTTAAATTTGTCGCATCCGATTTTCTAATAACACTATTATTTTCAATTTTTTTCAGCTTATAACTGCAACGGTTCTGTCGGATTTAAAAGGAGAATGGTTAAAATATCTTTTTTAGTTTTTTTTAAATTAATTTTTTCCTGGTAGTTGAACGATATGTTTCCTCTAGCGAAGCTTCCGCCCACGATAGTCTCCGGAACGTTGCGGGCAATTTCATTGGCTGAAGGGCCAGGGTGACGTCATTACTTTCGCGTTCTGCGAGGAGATGGTTTATTTACTCGGTTACTTCGATTATTATTTTTAAGCGCGTCTTAACTTATTTCTTTGCCTTTCATACTTTGCTTGCGGTGTAATAAATATCACATTGTAATTTTTTAACATTGTTTTGGATTTAACGGTACTCGGTCGAGAGGAAAAAGAGGCGGACCAACTCAATATTATATATTTCTGTTTTGATTTCGTTTTTAAAACTTTTATTTATGTAATTGTATGTGGGCATTTTTTTTATTTTGTTGAAATAACGATCCCACGGGCAACGCCGTGCGCGTACTGCTAGTGAATGGTAACAGACAGAAAAATCTTTTCTCTTTTTAGCGCGCAACAGCCACTGAAATGTCTAATTCGAATCTTTAAATCCTAGCAGTTTTCTTGTACATGACAGTGTTCTTTGTGTGATAATATGAGCAGGATATCATTTCGCAATGCGCATGCGCAAAATATATCTCAATACTTCCTTTCCTCAATGTGCCCGTATTATGATACTTGCCAATTATGACATATCTACGCCAAAAATTCTTAATTATTCCTTTTATCTTCAGTATTACTTTCTCGTATACGAAGTATACCAAGAGAAAGTATTGTAATCGACAAAAAAATTCGAACTCGAGATTTTGACAAATCTCCGCATTTTAGACCTCCCCGAGTCCGAATAACACAATTTTGGAATTATGTCTGTCTGTCTGTGAACACGATAACACGGAAACTATTAGAGCAACGGGGATGAAATTTGGTATGTGATCTTTACACATAATATTTAGGCTTCTATCAAATTTTGGACAAAATTCGTCTAAGGGAAGTCTATTTGTCTGTCTGCGGTGTCATGTGAACACTATAACTCAAAAACTTGAATAGCTAGATGAATAAAATTTGGAACCCAGTTTTTTCATGAATGTAGGTCCGTATCAAAGTTTAGACCAAATCCGGCGAAGGGTTGATGGTCTGTCGGACTGTATAAGCGTATACTTGTAAAAATTATATCTCCTAAACTCTTAGCTTAGATAAATAAAAATCCGCATGACGGTTGCTAACATTAATTATAAATCTGTGCCCAAAGTTCGTTTCAATCGGTTAAAAAAATGGCATACAAATTGCATATTCAATTTTTTTACTTGCATACTGGAATCAATCTCTGCGCATGCGCAAGCTATTCAGCGATAGCGAAATAGGTAATTTTCTCCTGCTTTCTTTTCGCTCGCCCTCGCATTAGCGAAGCTTGCTAGATTGTGATAGAAAATAAATATTTCTAAGTTTTAATACATACGCATCTCTTTGAATATGATTCTTCACCTTAATATTTTACAATCACTATAATCTACAATGGTAAACCTTCTGATAGTCATTGCATTCTGGGTTACTTTAGGTTCGAATTTTTTATCCATGCAGAGAGAGGGGAAATTACAAATTTTTGAGAAGTATACGATAAAGTTTAGGGGAGGCCACTCCCGCTGGTTGAGGTAAGTGATGCTTTTATTTTCAGCAAGCAATCTGATATGATTTATATAATCAAGCATGCTGAATCTAAAAGTTTTTTAATGGATAACTGAATATTTTTAAAAGTTTTAAACTTACGAGAAGCACTAACAAAATTTTTACGAATGAAATACAAATAATTCTGTTTATTTGCAGTAAACAACAAAAAATTCCTAAAATAACCTCTCATGTAGATTCTAAATGCATGAACTCAACTAAATATCTGCACTAAAAAATTTGGAACTGTTTTCACTGTTTTTGCTTTCCCGTATACAAACATAAAGTATTGCAATGATTAAAAAAAATCAACCTTTGTACAGGGTGTCCGAAATAAATGTCCCTAATTTGAACAGTCGATTAAAAAAAATCTATCAGCGATACGTTGGCCATATTAGGCAAAACTGGCTGTTGAATTCTTAGATTTTGGCGAAAATTTTTATTTTTCGCATATACAGTCGGACCTCTATTTAACGAAGTCGCTAAATCCCGAAAAAAAGTTCGTTATATGGAAAATTCGTTAAATAGAGATTCACCTTTTAAAATACTTTAAACTACACAAAACAGATTTTAAATTCATAAACACTAAATATTATTAAAAAAGTAGTTAATCACACCTTTATTTTGTAAATTAATATCTATTTGTTTTATATATTTTACCCATCAAAAAGAAATCTGCAAGGAAAACAAGAATAAAACAAAACACTGTCCGGGAATACACTGTATTTTCAATTAAAAAATAATTTTATATTAAAATTAATGAATTTTAGCATTTCATCATACGAAGGTTTGTTGATCTCTGCATCATGATCATTTCCATATTCATCATCTTCGTCTTCATCGCAATTCATTGCTGTATTGTTTTCATTTTTCACACTGTACACCTCAAAACTGCCTCATCCACATCTTCATAGACACATGCTTTTAAACGTTTTGAACAAGAATTTGATGAATCATAATTTTGTATCTTATCACGATTTTTTTATTATGGTTGATAAGCTGTTTGGAGGAGTACCAAATTTTAAAGCAATTTCCTTTTTTTTCACGCCTTTATCCACCTCATGAAGAATTACATTTTTTTCTTTTGTGCTCAAGCACTTTCGCTTTGACATTTTCCAGCTTCAAGATCATTGATCACCATAAAATGTGTTAAAAGAAGGAATAAGTTTGAAATGTTTAGAAATATTTTGAGAAATAGGGAGAAAAAAAAATATTGGATCACAAGAAAAAGTTCGTTAAATAGAGAGTGCACTTCGCTATTTGGAGGTTATTTTACAATGAAATTCGCAAAATGTTCTTGGTTCCAAGAAAAAGTTCGCAAAATAGAGGTTCGTTACATAGAGGTCCGACTGTATATGAAAACTGGGGCTGTATGCGTACAAAATGCAGATTGTACAGGAACTGCCGCAGCGTTTTGCATTTGCTGCTGAGATGTTATCTCGCATCGAAAATGAACACTATTTTCTAAACCGCGTCATTTTTTCAGATGAAGCAGCATTTCATGTGAGCAACAAAGAGAATATAAGCACAACTGGCAGAATTTGGGGCTCAGAAAATCCCCGTGCGGTACAAGAAGTGGAAAGAAACAGTCCAAAAATCAATGTGTGGTGTGCTCTTTTACATGATGCGGCCATAGGACCATTTTTCTTTGCTGAGACGTCTGTGACGGCAAAAATTTACTTGGACATGTTGCAAATTTACTCAATACCCCAAATGCAGCTTTTACAACGCACTGATATCTTCCACCAAGATGCTGTAGCACGGATGTTGGAGCATTTTGCTGGAACTACTGGTCAGGACTACAGGCTGGATATCCTCAGGGTTACTAAGGGAGACCACCGGAAAGTGCATTGATTTTTTAATAAAAGTTTGTGAGTACTGTTTTTTAATTTTACATTTTTCTTGTGCTTTTTAACTTTGTGTTAAGTATAGCGACCTCTACAAATTAGGGACATTTGATTCGGACACCCTGTATTTTCTAAATCTCCACTTTTTGGGCCTCTCTAGGTCCGAAAAATACCATTTTGGGAATAACGTTTATGTCGATCTGTCTGCCTGCAAATACGATGACTCAAAAAACCCAACAAGCTGAATAAATGAAATTTGATATGTTATCTTTAAACCAAAATAGTAGACCTCTATGAAATTTTTGACAAAATTCCATCATAGGGCTGACTGTCAGTCGATCCGTCTATTCCTGGATATGAGAAAGCGATATCTTAAGCACGCAATAAGCTAGGTGGGTGGATTTTAGCTTATAATCTTTGCACCAAAATTGTACATCTGAATCAAATGTTGGACTAAATTCTCCAAAAATTGACTGTGTGTTTGTTTTTCTGCCCATGTGAATGTGCACAACATGATTCAGAAACATAACAAGCAAAATAAATGAAATTTTATATCTGGTCTTTGACTCTAAAATTGTAAATATCAGTCAAATTTTGAATCCAATCAGTCAACGAGAAGAAGTTAAAACTCCATACTCGATTCTTTTTGCTATACTACGAAGTTAAACAGAAAACCCACCGTATTGAGGAAGTAAACGCGAAAATCTAGGGGAAAACACTTAAGAGTTTTTCATTGATACTCAATAATGTAATGATGAATCAGCTACCATTTCATGGATTTCGTGTTCACTATTGTAAAATGTACTTGAGCGTGTGTATTGTTACGAAAACCTTCCGGTGGGTATACGTCAATGTAGTCCAACAAGCAGGATAATAAAAAAATGACGCTTTATTCCACGAATATTCCAGAAAAACACTTAACACAGGTAACAAAATTAAACAGCACCTTTGTAAATTAATGACACAAAAGACAGCAGATCACTAATAAATATCAGTAACAGCACTTTCAGTAACACTCAGTGTCTATCAGCTCACCATGTTGCACTGCTGACAAAACTCCAAAGAGAGACTGATTCTCTTTTGAGTAGTTTGGTATTTATACCTTTTCCGACAGGATGTGACGTCACATAGAATTCTCTCGAAGATTCTCCATAACTCCGTTCCTAGCACAGATAGGACAATAATTCGAGAACATTCATTTTGTCATCAAATAGTCGCCAAATTTGCCACCAATATCAGGGGGCATAGGCTTGGCCACCAATAAAAATCTCTGTAAGACTCTCTTACCCTCCATAAGATTAACATGGCAGGGAAAGAACTTTACAGCTTCGTAACAGTACATTGAAATGCAAAATTGTAACAGGTCCAATTAATTTGACACCAAACTACCTACAATGCAATAATTAATTATGAAAATATGCAACATGTTCATTTTTTTCTGTAATTTTAAAGAAAACTACACTTCAAAATTTGTATGTTGGAGTTGTTTCACACTTGCGTAACTGGGCCCAATTAACGACTATTTCTGTAAGAAATTTCCTTTTTAAGTAAATGCTTTGAAGATTTTAAGTGAATAATTCTTTTGTAACTTTTCATCACGTAAAATAAATAGTCTCAATTATTTAAGTTTTCAAATTATCTATACGAAGTTTGAGATGTTTTGTTGAAAGTATTCAATTAATTTAATAATTTTGTTTACTTTATTTCGTTAAAAGTTAATTGAAAGCGTTTTGTGTAAGTATTTTCTGTTAACAATAACTTCAAAGCATTTGCATCGCTGCATTGTCATCATTTGTATCTTCGCTGTTATAGCCTTGTTCATTTAGAACAACAAAATAATAAATGCTATAATTCCAAATTTTTCTAATTGTTTATATAATAAGTAAAAGTCTGAGCACTATGCAAAGCACCCATTACAAAGCAACATTATTTTACAGATATTAAATACATGGCAATTATGCAATTATCAGGAGTCATTTTAATTATAGTAAAACATCTATATGAGCTTTTTTCATAGAAAATATTGTTAGGAAAATTGTCCTGGTGTGTGTACGGTGAAAACAGTCCAACAAGCAGGATAACGGAGAAACGACGCATTATTCTCGGATATTCCGGAAAACAGCACTTGCACAGATTATCAACACAAACAGACAGCGATTCACTAATAGGAACAGCAAGAGCACTTTCAATACCGCTCGGCGTCTAACAACTAACTAGCTCGCACAGCGGATAAAACTCCAAAGAGAGATTCCAAAGGCGATCCCAGTCGATCAACTCGTTCAAAGGCGATCAACACATTCTCTATTACTCTGTAATCAGAGCACGGTCCTTTTATAGTCTCCCCTACAGGCCGTAACGTCACTTGGGAACATCTGGATAAATCCAGATCTCGGCCTCTAATAGAGATATCAAGAAAATTCCAGTACTTTTGAGATCCCACATTTCGTCGCCAAGGTCGGGGGTCGACGGCTCCATTCTCCCGCAATTTCCACACATACCTCTGTAGAACTCTCTTCCCAACCGTAAGACTAACATTACTGGAAAGCGACTTTCCAGGTTCGTAACAGTAAGGTTAAAATATAAATCGATGATTTTAAAAATTTTAGTTGGCCATATAATTATTTAAAATAAAAAAATAGGCTGATTCAGATGCCCGGAAGAACTTTAAAAATTTGTAATTCGGAAAGGAGTGAACTTACAAAAAAAAATAAATAAATAAATAAATAAAGCAGATTCGAACCTCTGGTACGAAATGTCTGATAATAGACAAGATTCGTCCATCTTTACTTTATTTTTGAGATTTACTCTTAATTATACAGCAGCCATAAAGTGCACACACAAAAAAATGTAGTTAAAGTCATCGCAACCCTCGTGTTTTTAAATGTAACTAAAACAGTGAAAAGTGAAAGCTGTTGCAAAATGTACTTAAAAATATTTTTAATAATTTATTAAAATTAGATAAAAATTGTATCCTGAAAAGCTAATTTTTTTTTTAATTTTGAAGGGGTTTAAAAGTGTATTTTGTGCTGTAATGTGCTCTGAAGTTACTGAGAAAAAACGTTAACATTTCAATTTATTTTTAATTAAAATTTTGAATAGTGAGCACCTACTACCCAAGAACTAACTTCGTGCTAAATTTGGTAACTCTAGGTCCAACGGTCTTCTGCCCTGTCATTGGCGGCGAGTCGGGGGGGGGCGAAGGGGGCGCCTCCCACCCACTTTTTTCGGGAGAAATCAAGTTTTTATATTATTTTAGCTGCCTAAAAGTAGGAGTTATAAAAAACCAATAGTGTCCAGGAAAGCAAACTAATTTTGTAACTAAATTTTTAAATTTTGTTGTTTACCCTCTATATTCCCGGAGCAACGGATTCCGAGACTACCACTTTTGGACGATTTTACACCGGAAAGTGGTGTCAGACAATGAGACATATGAGCGTATTTCCGGAGTTCTTTGTTAGATCACGCTCAGTAAAATGTAAACGTCCCCCTTCCCTTCTTCGCGCCCCCCCCCCCCCTATTTTGATGAAAATAACTCCGTCCTGCGCATGCGCAAAAACGCGGAGGATTTCCGAATCCATTGCTAAACAGTACTTTTAGATGTCTAAATTGTTTGCCTCCTCACTTTTCCCACGTAATCGCCGCCACTGTGCCCTGTCTGTCCGCCACCAGAGCAGTCGCCGCCAAATTATGCAGTTTACGGCGGTCGCTATAGAAACAGGTTATCGTAGGAAGAATCCATTTCCTAGTAGGTAGAAGTTCGTTCAAATGTGTTCCGCCGCAAACTGGCGCCAAGAATTAAAAAAACTCCGACTTCCAGGGATTCAGCCTATTCGGATGGATCTTCCCTAGCATAACCAGTTGCTATAGCGACCGCCGTAAACTAGACAATTTGGCGGCGACAGTTCTCTTGGTGGACAGACAGTAGAGTGTTTTGAATTATTTTTGCATCATGCCTGTCGCAATTTACAGATAGCATGCCAGCCTATAAATAGTATGTTAAAATGCCATTTGCACAGAAAGGATCGAAACGAAACTGCATTTTTTTCGTCACAAAACTGAATTTATCGGTAGAATAATTTACAATTTTAACCACCAGATGGTTCTCCAGTTGTCTGAGCGATATGTTACAAAGGATAAGGCACTGATTAGAGTAACGGCTTGTGCACTTTTAATGTTTTAACCTCCAATCAGAAGTTCAGGTGTCAGACGAAAAAATACATTATTTTTTTTCATGTTAAAGTGCCATTTCTGATGGTATGCCACAACATGACTTCAATCTTCAAACACATGATAACTGCTCATGCGGAGAAAAAAGAGATCCAATGCACTGTGACACAATCATTAGGGTTACTATACTTCCGGACAGTCCGTATTTCATGCTCACGTCCGGACTAGCATCCGGATCTTCAAAATGTCCGGATTTACGCCAGTGAATGCGACGAGATAAATTTGGTTGTAATAGAGAAAATCTGACGTCATTCCGTCAAACAACGAAAGAAAATTCTTTGTTTACCCTGTTTACATCCACTTTAGATAAGAAAATGGCCGAACCTCCTTATCCACGACCCAGCTCTAACTAAAAATTAAAAACTTCGGCAGTTTTGTTTCAATCTGTTTTTCATTAATAAAGTTTTTAATTACTACGCGTTAAGAAAATTTGCATCGTCTTTGCATTCTGACGTCTTAAATTATTTTTTTCTCTTCCTGACACTCTGTGCTAGCGATATATAAAACAGGGTTGTTGGCAGGCAGTATTTAGAATTTTAATTTATACTTGGATTCACCAAG
>BGPR01005094.1:87714-99514 GCA_013235015.1 Araneus ventricosus
CACCCTCTCCCCCTCCTTTATTTGGAATTAGGTAATTAAGATAAAAGCTTTTTGAGTAGAAGTTTTAATTCTCGTAATTGAACATTACATTTTCTCCCTTCTATTCCGAAAGCGTTCTTTTGGCGTTCGTTCCTCTCTTTAAAAGGGCGATATTAAAATGCACTTAGTGTCACTCCTTCCGTCTGTGAATTTATCATAATAATAATAATAATGCAGCAGAAGCATAAAGAGGGTCTCCGGCATGTTTATATCAATTTGTTAGGCGGCGTTAAACTGCTAGACAGAGCGATGGAGATGGATTTCGGAGATTACCTACGAATTCTAAAACTGAAATGGAAGACAAATGCATACGTCAAAGCTTTCTTCCAATTATACTTTTGCAGTAATGCGTCATTTCGAGCTTTAAGTTGGTATTTCCCTCATGAAATCATCAAATGTTAGTTAAATCAACATAGTATATTCTCGAATCTTCGAATTAAACCGCTGTAATAAGAGAGGTTTTATAAGTATTAAATATACATTGTTGATAATTGTTAAGTAAATGTAAATCATCTCTGATAACTGATAAAAGCATTTTTTAATAGATAGTCGCTTTTAAGCGCATAATAAAGAACATGATAAATTTCCTTACATGTTAAGAATTTCCACTTCTTTAATTTACAGTTTTGTAGTAATGCGCCATTTCGGTTTTAAGTTGACATTTACCTTATAAAATCATCTGTCTTTAGTTAAATCAGCATATTCTGTAGTTGATTCGTCAAACCACACCTCTGTAACTCACAACAGAGGGATTACTATTTCATATGTTGTTAAATATGTTTAAATCAATTCTGAAAAAAATTGATAAAAGAATTGCTTATAGAAATTTTATCCTTTAAGACGTAATAATTTACTGAAAATTTCTTCATGCGTTAAAATTACCCCAAAAATATGACATCTTCTTTTGCATATGGTAACAAAAAGCAATTTTTGTGACATATTTCATTGATTCCTCTGAATTGATACACTCAAATCCGTTTATCAAAAAATTAGAAAATCAACTCATTAAAACTTTTAATGACAGTTGGGTTATGAGTGAATGGCACATCTCAAAATTTTTCTTATGTCAAGGCCTGGTGGTAAGGCTATCAAACAAATTCGCTTTTATCGACTCTAAACTTCAATATTTTGCAAAATTTTTGAAATATTACTCCTTATTTATATTATGAAAAATTTTATCCTCAAGCTACAGATTTTCTCCTACATAGAGACTGTAATTATATTCATTCACCAAGTTAAAATAAAATTACCCACGTTAAAACACGACAGAAAAACACTGATTGCTGGTCAGACTATACACAGTTTCGGTTTATGATTCGGTTTGGCGAGAGATCCTAATTTTCAGATTTAGCCCAATTGGCATTAAGAGCACAACCACCAAATAAATTCATAGAAGTTTTACGTCCCTTGAAGAAATTGCCAATCAACACTAAAACAAACAGTGTGAAATATCCCACAGGAAAGTGTTTAAATGGTTTTCTTTTTTCAGTTTATATGATGGGCATTTTTAGCAGCATTACCGAATGTTTTGTCTATGCAGACGACGTTATTTTATTAAACTGCAGTCAAAATCTGTCGACCGTATTACATTATCTAAAAATTTTAATTGATGAAATAATCCAGTGGTACAATGTCTGGAAATTAGGATTACAACTAGAAAAAAGTGAAGCGCTAAATTTTTCCAACTATAAACATATCAAACGAACCTTCCTCAGAATTCACATTGCCACCTTCCGTAGAGGCCTATTAGGTCTTAATTTTTCCCCATGCTTAACTCGCAAGCAGCACTTTTTTTAAACCAGCGGGAGTGGTCTCCCCTAAACTTTCTCGTATACTCCTAACACATGTAGAGAAAACTAGAATAATAAAAGACGTCAAATAAACTTCCGTCTCAAGTAAACCAAAGTTGGAACCACGCGTGGTTTGAAGGATCAAAACAAATTCAAATCCCCTGCGCATTCTTTTGCGCAACAGGACCTGGCGAGACTCTCTAAATGTTTGCTTCCTTACAAAATCGCGCCAGAATTGGTTTCTGGCAAACTGCCAAGTTTTCGGAACGTCCCTTTTTCTTTGCACAGGCATTGCCACCAGTAGGCATGCGCAGGGAGTTAGTTTCAAAAGTGAACAAGTATGCGATTATACAGACCGACAGGCAGTCAACCCTTTGACGGATTTGGCCCAAAATTTTATACGGACCTACATTCATGACGATAAAACTGTGTATAAAATTTTATCCATCTGGCTTTTCAAGTTTTTGAGTTATAGCGTTCGCATGACCTCGAACATACAAACAGACAGACTTCCCGTTGACGGATTTTGTCCAAAATTTGATAGAAACCTACAAATTATGTTTAAAGACCACATACCAAATTTCATCCCCGTATCTCTAACAGTTTTCGAGTTATCGTGTTCACAGACAGACAGACACACACACAGACAGACAGACATAATTCCAAAATTGTGTTTTTCGGACTCAGGGAGGTCTAAAACGTGGAGATTCGTCAAAATCTCGAGTTCGAATTTTTTGACGATTACAATACTTTCTCTTTGTATACTTCGCATACGAGAAAGTAAAAAGGTTATTCTCGAGGAATAGAGTGCCTAAGAATCCACAGCAGGCAATACTTCAGGAAACAAGAACTTTCCATCTAATCAAAATCATCAGCGCAATGATCAGAAGCAAGAAGGAAATCAAATGCACCATTTCCATATAAGAAGTTCTTTGCAGAACAAGCGTTTTGTCGAAGTTCTGCCAAAATGGACCGTCTTTCCCATTTTACTGAAAGATACTGATTAATATTTTATTCAATTACGATTATTTAAAATGCTAACTGAAAGATTCGTGTCAAAGAAAGAAACTGGCTATGGGTAATGCATCGCCTCTATTTAAATAACCCCGCCCTATATCATCGCCGTAATATTTAAAAAATATTAACCTTCAACAGTTTCTAGCAGAACGTATCAATCAAATCAACCTTAGAACTAGCGATCTAATACCATTAAATCTTCCAAACTAGAAAAGACGATTTTTATATTGATAATCTACCATTTCAAGCAACAAAAATGACTACGACCGTTACTAAATATCTTTATCTTGCATATAAGAATGTATTTTGGCATAATAAAATCACATTAATATCTGATGCAATCAAACCGAATAGAAAAAATGCGATATCGCATTTGCAAATACTACCACAGGAGAATCGACATCCAGATCCATTCCCAGTTTTAACAGTATTTTTATTAGAGAAACTCTGGCACTCCTTCATACTATCGCTGCTTATATTAACGGAAATAAGCATTTAAATGCTCTTACAAACAATTTGATCTGTTTTAAAAGCATTCCATTCGACAAATCTTCATTACAAACGAGTTTCAATTTTTTCACTCAAGAAATATAAAAAACTAGCTGCATGGCCCGGCGTTGCACGGGCAATCTTGAATAATGGGATATTCCCAGGCTGAGAGAAGTGAGATCATGTGAGGCCTTGGGATCCATATTTTCATATGCCCGGCTCCGTTTTTTTTCAACAAATATTTTCACTTGCTTTCCCCAACAAATGTAAATATTCTTTCAAATCTAGTCTAGTCTTTTTATTACTAATTTTCATATGCCCGCCTCCGGTTTATTTTTTTTACACATATTGTAGCTAACGTAAACGTTACGTTCCTCCCAAAATGTAAAAAATCATTTAAATCCTATATTGTTTAATTAAAATTTTTAAATCCAACCTTATAGTTAATAACCCAGCGTTTCTCGGAATCCACATTTTTTCATATACCCGCCTCTGTTTTTTTCCCTGCAAATATTGTCACTAAGCTTCCCCAACAAACGTAAATCTGTTTTGAATCCTCTCTTGTTGGATTAAAACTTTCAGTTCTAGCCTTTTTACTACCTTAAAGCAGTTTGGTTTGAATGAAAACGCGAGAATTCTTATGCTTGTAAATTAAAACAGATTAGCATGATATTTGTTTTGCAAAAGAAAAAATAAAACGAATAATAATGAAAAAAAAACGGATAAAAATGAATAATTATTTTCCCCAACAAACGTAAATGTTGCGAAACACCGTACGACAAAAAAAAAGAAAGAAAAATGCAGGAAAACGATTTTTTTCAATTGTTAATAAATCAAAACGCAGAAGAACACAGAAGATCGCTCAAAAAGAAATACCAACTTCCGTTAAATAAATAAAAAAAAAATGCAACACCGGATGCGAAAACTAATAATAGAAAAAAAAGAATCCGCCGCGAATGAATTCACCATTCTGCCAATAGATGGCAGCACGTCAATTCATTCATTTCAACGTTTTTAATTAATATCTTTTTAACTAATTGTAATTTCGGAATTTAAATGGCCGAAATGGATTCCTTGGATTATTCCCCATCTTTTGGTACTTTCCGCGTGCTTTTCCGTTTAGCGGTTCGTGAGAAGATAGCCGGACATACATACATACATACATACATACGTTTGTTTACCTTCGAATTTTAATAGGATAGATTATAGCGTGGCATTTGTAACTAAAAAAAACACATTTTTTAAAAATTATCCATTTCAAGACTATTATTAAAATATTTTTAAAAAGAATTTTTTTAAATAAAAAAAATCGTTTGGCACGAATATATATCAAAAAGTAATAGAAATAGAAAGGCAACGCCATATTTGGTTTATTTGGGCGTTGCCTAGCAACGAGGAAGAAAAAGCGATTAAGAAGAATTGGATGTTAATTAATTACAGTAATGTTGTTGTATATAGGGTGTAAATATTTTATGTTAAAAAATATCTGTTCTCTGTGTAAGTTCTAAAATAAATGTGATATTTTGGAAGGAAGGTGTCATCGCATTTCCATATAATGGTGGAAATATTTTACAATAGATAATTTAGTATCAACTGACCACTTTTGGATACCATATGAGTTTTAGAAAACGAATTAGTGGATTCTTCATCCCGTATTGCAATAGATTCAGTTATTTTAGATTGGATCTCTTCTGAAGACTTCGCGTATAATTGTAAGTAATTTTTTGTATAAAATAGTGGAAGAACTCTAAATATTTCCCTGCATTTTTGCATATGAATAGCATCAAACCATAACATTCTTTATTATCATCTGATCACAAATTTGATGTCCTGTGCAACGTAGTCGTTTAGGCAACCACCGGCAGGTAGGAATAGTATGCTAATTGCATTCCCAGTTGTATTATAGGTACTTTCCAGATGTGCAGATGGACACCGGTAGTCAAATGACCGGATAATGGTTGGTGACGCATTGTGAAAGAGTCCTAAGGAATTCTGGATGGTTCGAGACTTGCTTCTAATCATAACTGTAACCGTACCTGAGACCTCAGTTGAATGCAGGTAGAAGCTCTGTCCAAATGTATGTCCAGCGGGCATTTAGGTGTGACATATTCTGTACTTCTGTAATCTCTAAATACAGGGTGGTCATAAATTATTAGACACATTTCAAAAATCAATTAAAAAAACTAATCATGTAACCACTACCGTTATTTTTTTTAAATGAGAGCGCATTCGAAAAGTTTTTTTTCAGATTGATAACGCGCCGTTACGGTGGTCTAGGTGGTCGTAAATTATTCCACATCTCCCATTTTTGAGAGCCATTATCTGCGAAACTATTAAAGCTAGAAGAAAAATAAAAGCATGTACTTGTAAGGAATTTTACGCTCTTTAAGTTATTAAATCAATTGTAATTCGAAAAGTGAATAGTTTCCGAGATATTCAAGAAAAACTAAAAAAGGAAACCGGAAAACGTACATCGGCTTCTGTTGATCGATAGCCATTTCGTATGGAAATCTCTCGCTGTAGCAAATTTAGAACGCCGTAATGGTACACCAACTAGCTGAAACAAACTTTTTAATTTGCCCTCTCATTTAAAAAAACGCAGTTGTAACATTATTAGTTTTTTTTATTAATTTTTAAAAAGGGTTCAATAATTTATGACCACTCTTTATAAGTGTGTCTGTGTGTGTGTGTTGGCGCTCAACAGGACAGACCGCTAGAACTAGAGGTACGAAATTCGGCCAAAACGTACTTTGGAGAGTGGAAATGTGCACCTCGGAGCCATTTTTTTGAAATTTTAAATATAATTTAAATTAATTAAAAATTAAGCTACATTTTGGCGTTTTTCCTTAATAACTTCAGAAAATATTACAGCACAAAAATTATTTTTACGCCATCCTAAAATTTAAATATTTATCCTTTCAATGATATCAATTAAGTTGTCGTACGATTTTTTCACTAATTTTGATAATTTTTTTAAAATATTTTTTGGCATAATTTACAACAATACTTTTTATTGTTGCAACGCATTTCAAACCGTTTTCATTGTTTAAACAAATATTGAATTGCGTGTTTCTCTTCCGTTGTTGAAAGCTAAGAAAATATCTAACTGGATTTTACTTTCTTCTTTTATTTGATCAATTTTTGTGTGAAATCTATGAAGGAAGTCCTCACGATAGTAAGTATATAATGAAATAATCCAGTAAACTGAAAGATTATCGTTGCTATGTTTTAATTCTTTTTATCAGCGTATTTTAAGCTAATTATTATAGTGCTGAACGTAAAATGTGCCGCGCCAATTTAATGTTGCGTTTTTTATGTTAATGCAGACAAGGTACAGAACAAGTGCAACGCTACGAAAAGAACACGGGTTAAATGTCTAGAGCAATTTGAGGTTTAAAACTACTTTTTTAAGGGAACCATGAATATAAAATTATGAATAAGAGATTCGTTTGAAATTTTATTTCCGGCGATCAAGCTGGTCACCGAAGGCGGCTAGTGAAATAATAATAATAATAAATATAAATATACTATATATTGTAGTAAATAGTAGGTAGTAACACACACAATAACAAATATTAAGTTTTATTATTGACAAAACGTTAAAAGAGGTGGCATTTTGCGTTCATTTTTTACATTTAATTATGAAAACATTGTACCACCAAAAATAATGTAATGTACCATGAGTGGTACACATATCATGGCTGGAGAAACTCTAATTTAGAGTGTAGAATGGATGTGATTACGAAGTTTAACGGTAATTTTTTAGCATTTTAAATTTCAATGCTCATAATAAGCTCAGAAAGAAAAGCATTTCCTAATCTAATTGTTTAAACGTTCGCCAGCCTTTCATTTGGCGTTAAGCTCTGACTGATTAACGCCTCAGTTAAAGAAAGTCTTTAGCGCCACTTAAGAAAAACAACAAAGTATGTAATCAATGATTTGCAATATAAATAAAAATTACAGTTAAAGAGAAATTTAAAAGAAATGAATTTTATTCGGATTTTAATTATATTTTAAGATACAAAACACAAAAGAAATGGAACATAATCAAGTAGGTATTGACTTTTAAATATATTTCTATCGTTTCAAATAGCATTATCATCATTATTAAATTGGCAATAACAGTTGCATTATACTTAATAAAACTTCTCAAAATTCCTAATTTATTGAATTAAAAATAAAATCATAAAACTGCTTATATGTACATTTGTAACTTCATCCCACCATCTTTTCTTATTCCTAAATATATATATTCAGAAGAATAAATAAGTATTTTAGCGTAGGTTTCATTATAAATTCTTATTTTATTTCGTAAGAATGCAATTTCCTCCTCAAGTTATTTGGATTTCTTAAGGGATTTGAATTTCAAAATTGATTCACTTTCTTTGTCGCGACAACGACAAATAAAGTTTGTTCAATAGAATTCAATGAATTTTCGAAAAGCTTGCTTCTTAACAAACGATTTTCTTTTACCAAACTATTTCATAAATTTCTCAAACATAAAACAGTAAATAATGAATTCTCTTTTACCAAACGATTTTTTAAATTTCTCAAACATAAAACAGTAAACAACGAATTCTCTTCTCTTCTCTCTCGCATTCAGAAAATATTTTGTTTATTATAATGATATTTATCTCGGGTTAGAAAATTTTCTTTAACGTTCTTAGTCGTTATGCCTCCTCATGTTGAAACATTTTTCTCCCCTTCCTATCCAAAAATAATCGCTCAAGAGTGAAAAATAATTCCATTTAAAATTCATTTATGCCTTAGAGTAAGTGATTCATAATTCATTAGATAGCTGTGCCTATTAATAATTTATTAAAAGCAGATTAATGGAAGTACGAGTTATTTCCTTCGAGCTTTTAAGTTCTGACTTGAGACAAGAATATGGCAGTTAATTCTTTATCTTCACTTACTTCCTATTGAGTAATTAATTTTCATTTTAAAGTAGTGTTTGTTGTAGATTCGCAACATTATTCTTTTTCTGAAGAAGTCCTTTATAAATTCGATGCGTTTTAAGGAAAAGTTATACTGTTTCTACAGTAATGTTTATTTCTTTTTAATATTTCATCCTCCGAACTTCTCCTTCAGCTGCAGCATGTTTCGATGCAGATGATATGCATATTTTATGGGGTATCTTAAATATTTTGTTTCATATGCAAAGAAGAAGCTTACTAGATTAATACTTGAAAGTAATACTTGGAGGAATAAATAATGCTGGTGATGTAAAAGCGAATCTGGTGCTCTAAAATGTTAACTATTATTTTAAGGCAGCAATAAATTTGGTTTTTAACTTTCTTTCTAACAAAATAGTGAGACATGATGGGAAAACAAATCTAAATATATAGAAGTAAAAATTCATAAATAGTTTGTATGCCATAAAAATTTCAAACTATTGAATAGACTTTCTTCAGATTTTGATCTCAAATACTGTGATGCTTAAGGAAGGTTTTAGTGTAGCATCACGACAATTACTTAAATAGTTCATTTCTTATTAATTAAAAATTATGTTACCATGTATAGAAAATTTTATTTTATCTTTAGTCTTTCCTTTCCTATTGAATGAAAATATCATAGATATGTTCTATTTATTTGCCTTCAAGTTGCCATTCGCAATGTTTAATTAAATTTTGTATCGCTCTTTAATATTTATTAATAATTTAAGGAAAAAATAAGTTTTCGGAGTTTTATAAATTTCGTTTGGTGCGCTACGTAATTTTTCGAGAAGCTGCAAGATTTAAAAACTGTTGGGTTCAACTGATATTTTCATTTTAATTAAAAAATAGAGTTGTAGATAAGAAGATTTTATGTATTATAATATTTCATATAAAAGTATTTTTACATTAAAAATATTAAATGGATTCTTAAAAAATGCTTTTATTTAAGTGCGTGTTGATATTCCATTGATTGATATTATTAAATATACCTTTGCTTTTTCGCATATGACGTTTACACCATATAGCTATCAACAAGTGATTTGATAAGTGTAGAAACTAGCTTAATGTCAAACAACAAGATGTCAATTTAAGTTCGATAACAAATTTCAAAGCCAGATCAACGTTAACATATAGAAAAAGATTAATGTAACAGAGAGAGAGAGAGAGATGTAATTATGTCTTTTACAGCTTATAAATGGAGTTATAAAATATTCAAAATCTCTTTTCACCAACCTTGTTTATAATTGTTTAATTGAACTTAAGAACAAGAAACAAGATAATTATAGTAACTTTCTATTCTGTTTTCTTGGCTGGGTTATTCAAAAAAGTTTCTATTTTTCCAAATTGTTTTCAGAAATGCAATATTGGCGTTGCAGCTATATTTCCATGGCAATAACATTCAAATGGCTTATATCACTAATTGTTGGAAATTGCATCTCACGTTTTGTCTAACGTTTTTAATCAACTGGCTCACATATGAAACGAATTCTATGTAAATAGTTCGAATAATTTTGTAATCCTTCTACCAGCAGCAGGAAAACAGGAATGTGTTTTATATTTAGACTATCTTCCCTTCACAATTAAGATTTCAGAAAACTTTTTATTGTTTCATTTGAAGGAATGGCTGCTTTAAATTCCACTTCTATCTCTACAGCAATTAGAAGCGGAATTGGAGCTGTTTAAATATCTTACGTTTAATTAAAGAGGTATGAAGTAGCATCTTTAAAAGTACTTTAAGGAACTAATTTTTCAACTAGTTTTCGACACGTTAAATTTAATAGCGCCAGTAGTTTCGAATAGAACTCCTTTAAATTTTGCTAAAACTGTATATCTTGCACAGGGTATTAGGAATTGAAATCTAAGTTGAAAGATCTGGTTTCACGGTTTTGCTGTTATTTTTGTATGAAAGCTGATATTCTATTTTAATAAATGCGCATTTTTACTTTCTCGTATGCGAAGTATACAAGCATTCCATCTCGAATTTTGATGCATCTTTACGTTTTAGACCTCCCTAAGTCTGAAGTACGGTTTAGTTTAGATATATTAACGTCCCATTCGAAGCAATATGAAGGCTATTTGGGAACGGAGCTCGTAATTTTCATCAAGGTCAGATGACGAGGACGACACCTGAGCTGGCACACTCTTCTCCAAACTTCCGCACCACACCAAGGAGGGGACGTTTGGCCCACAACGTCAGATTTAACGTACACCAGGTCTTTAAGGAGAATCCGGTTTTGAACCTGGATCCCTTTGGACCCGAAGCCGAGTCTTTACCACTGGGCTCCCCGAAGCCGAGCTTTTATCACTGGGCCCCCGCAGCCCCCTGAGTCCGCATGAAACCTATTTGGGTAATTATGTCTGCCTGTCTGTGAATGCGATAACCCAAAAATAGAACGAGCTAGATATTGAAATTTGGTTCCGGTCTTAATATTAACGCTGTAAATGAGTATCAACTTTCGGTTGAAATCCGTCTACAAGAAGTCGGTCTGTCCATCCGTCGGTCAGACATTACGGCAAGAAACCCGAGATCTGCACATCTCATTCAAATTTCATTTTATTAAGCCGAATATGTCATTGTGGCCTGTTGTCCAGGTGCGAGAGCTGACTCGGCATACTCGGCTCCGTTTCATCCATAAACATCTTCTTTCAGGTGAACGATATCCTACTTGCGCTATATGCCATGTTGATTTTACAGTCATTCGCGTTTTATCTTAATGTCCAGTTTTTCAACATCATTGATTACATTTTTTGGCAAATCATCCTCAAATATCTGTGATCTGGTGGGAGAATAACCCATCCAAACCTTTTTACTTTTTTGGAAGTTATTGATTTTCATCATTTTATTTCAGTATCACAAATTTTACGCTATTGTTGCACTTTGATCTATCTTCAGAATGAAAATTTACATCCTTTTTTAACTGTTGCGTTTCATTATCATAACCTTTTAGATTTTTAATTTGCCTATGACCACAACCATAGGATTGGCGCAGCATGGCCATATCTGATCCTTGCGCTATAAATACCGAATTATTCAACCAACCGTCCGTCCATGGACATACAAGCACGATAACTGAAAAACTCAGGGAGTTAGATTAATTCAATTTAGCATTTGGTTTATCACTACAATTGTAGATCTGTATCAAATTTTAGTCCCAACTGGAAGAGGGAGTGGAGTCTAAAATGTATTCTCGATTTTTCGTTGATAAAGTTTAAAAAAACTGCTGTATTTTAGATGTACAGTGGAACTTCGGAAATACGAACATCTTTTTTTAATTTTCTGGAAAAAAAATTATTAAAAAAGGAACGGAAAATAACAATTACGATTCGGAAACAAAGCTAATGTTTACTCCTAACTTAAAAGAAACATTTGAATTAGTATTTAAGAATGAGCTATAATTGAGTATTTAAGAACAAAACTAATGTTTACTCCTAACTTAAAAGAAACTTTTTAGTATTTAAGAATGAGCTATAATTGAGTATTTAATTCTATTTAATTGAGTATTTAATTCTATTTAATTGAGTATTTAA
>BGPR01005095.1:0-27808 GCA_013235015.1 Araneus ventricosus
AGGGGACGGACCAGAAATTGATGAGCAAGAAAATGATGAACTCAAAAGCTGATATGATGTAAAGATTTCATGAGTCATTTTGTTTCTTGGGCGAAAAATTAATATGCATTTTTGAAAGAAATAGCAAGAATATTCAGGAAAATATAAATGTTTTCTAAAAATTTACAAATTTTCCGCATTTGTTTCACTAATAACGTGCAGCGTTTTCATTCAAATGAAATGAAACTTATATTAATGAAGTATTATATTAAAATTCGAAGTAAGTACTTTGTATATTTAAGAAAAAAGTCGTATTTCTAGTAAATAATTTTTAACTGCGCATGTGCGAAACATAGCACATTTTTTATTCATAATTTCGAATCTAGATATAGGTAGGTCAGCTTATGTAAAAATTCCTGTTGAACGCCAATAAGAATAAGAAAGATAACTCATTTCAGCGAGTTGAATTTCATTTTCTCTCTACAAGAAGCTTAACGATGAAAGTTTTTCCACAAATTGATTTTTTTAAGCTTCAGTTATTGAATAGTTATATTGAATTGTATAACAAGTGTGAATTAATGCAGTTGCAGAAGGAAAACCTTTCGTCTGAAGTGGAAACTGTACCAAGTTCTTTTGTCAGTGTCAAATTTGTTTGTACATGAAAATACAAGAAGAAACCGTTTATATTCCCAAATGCTAAAGTGTTTAGCTACCGAAAATACCAAGAAAAACTGGAGTGATTATGAAAATGATTAGTCTGTTATAGTAGAAAAATAATGCCCTAAGGAACTGAAGATTTTATGTACAGAGTTTCTTGATGGAAATTCAGGTTGTACAGAGAAATTGAATAACATGACCCAAAACAGACAAATAAGAGATTTTCCTGCTGAAAAAACGAACTATGTTCCTGACAGTCCCGATATTTATGAAACTGGGGATGCATGTAAAAATCACTTTGAATGTGTTAATATATATGAGTCATGTAAATAAAGTGAATTGGAAAACAATTCTGTTACGAACCGTCAAACATAAACGACGGGAAAAGTAGTGAATGTTCTTGAATTAATCGAGAGAAAAATTGATGAAAATAATATCCAACAAATTAAAACTCTTCATCAATAAGATCCACTAAATGTAGAAGATAATTTTATTCTAGAAGAGAATTATGAATATAAAAGTTGTGATAGGAATACTCTGGAAAATCAAATTTTAGTTAGAAGGACTGTGAAATTTGCTGAAAAAGACTGTGAAAATTGCTGAGAGTAATGAAAGTAAGTATGAAACTATGTACAACTCAAAAACACTTAGAAATGAGAGTGGAGCAACTAGTGACGGAACAAATGTTGCTGTTGAAAATTTCAACTTGTCAGATTAATTAAATGAGCCTAAAACACTCCTAACTGTAGTGAATTATCACATTCAACTCCAACAAAATATGAATCAAAGAAAAGGCTAAACATAAATTGAAACGCCAGTATAAATACCTTAAACATAGAAAGAGAAAAAGAAACACATTTAAGATAAAGGTCTGATTTTTTTTCATTTGATTCAGAAGTTAAGGCATTATCTTAAGATGGGAAACAATTATTTTACCGGCTGATCTCAATCCAATAGTCTGCCTTAACTGTGTGGCTGGTAAAATGCCCAAATTAATGAGATGTTTATTAATTTTGAAATAATTTTCCTTTGAAATTAGCCATCGGTCTGGTTCAAAACATAAAGACATAATAAACATCTGCGGATAGATTAAGCAGGTTCCTAAGCTTAATGATCCTTCTATAAATGTGTAAAAAAATTTTAAAATGTTTTATTAAATAAAAAAAATTGTGTTTATATATTCAAAGAAACTAAGACTTTCAAATTCATACTAAGTTATAGTTTAAATTTCTCCATTTTGCATCCGTGAAATTGTTTGAATTGTAAAGAAACTTGTAATATTTTGATGCTTGGTTTACAAATAAATATGTAAGTTCATGTGCAAGATGATCTAGAAATGCATTGACATCTTTCCATCTGTTTAAAATATTATTATTATCTATGTTCTATAAGCATCTGTGTTTTTTCTATGTTCTAAATTTATCCATATTAGAACTCCGATGGAGAGTGGCACTTTGAAAAAGTTCGCCATTTGAGTATTATTCCATTTTTTCCATTTCGTTATTTTTTTAATCCTAATATATTATAATTTTTATTGAAGCATGATTCTATTATCGAGGAGATTAAATTGCTCTTGAAAGATAAACGGAACATTGTGCTTTGTTGGATTAAAGCAACCTGAAGGAGATCTACTCAGATTTTGGGGAGACCATATACTCCTTCTCTGTGGCTGAGACGTTGATCTCACCATTTGGAAATGCTGCTGTAATGGACGTAAGCTTGATTGTAGATAGAATATCAATTTGCTATAATGCTTATATTAATTGCTATAATACATACCCAGGTAGCACATAATACTGTCTTATACCATAAAATTCGAAAAAGTAATATTGTACAATATTTTTCCCAATATTGAAACAGTGTAAAACGTAAGATTTTTTCAATACTGTACAATGTTTTTCATAATATTGGATAATGTCATATAATACTGTATAATATTATACCATATTAAATAATATTGCACTATACTGAATAATATTATATAATATTGTATAATATAACAATATAGTGAATATTTTAAAAATACATTTTAGAAGCATGGAAAAATATTAATCACTTAATTACGAAGTGCTGAACTTCTAGGAACACTATGTTATCGTTTGAGCACCTCTACTTACAGCGAGCTTTGAACCCGGGACCTTCCGCATACCAAACCGGCACGGGGCCAGCTAGACTTGCAGCGGAACGCGTAAATGATGATAATAAAATGTAGTTACAGAGTTTGGATCTTCACGAAATTTCATGTTCATTCACAATTAATCTGAATAGGTTTTTTAATTAAATTATCTTTTATCGTTAGAATTTGGAGTTCGAAATGAAATTTGAAGTAAAAGAGAAAACAATTTTAGCTCTTATATCTAAGTTTAATAAATTAAGGTTTAAAAATAATTAGAATAATATGTTTTAAAGTTTTTAAATAATTTTGAAATTTATTTATTCCTCTTCAATGTATTGCGAGACGCCTTTAACATTTATAATTATAGTATTGATTGAAAATCAAATACAAGATTCGCAACAATAAATCACATCCATATTTTTACGATGAGAAAAACACTCAGTTTTTTCACAGAACTATAGATAATCCAAATGTGAGAGCTGTTTTATGGTTAACTTCATTAGCTCAATCCGGCCCGCCTTTTATATACAATAAAACAAAATGATTGTGTAAATATTATTATTCAAATGAACATTTTGTAAAATATTTTTTGCATATATGATTTAACTTTGATAAATATAATGTTACGGTATCATCATGCTGCCGTCTGTCGACGGTAAGAATAACTTTACCTTAAAATATTGAACAATTCTGATAAATGTAAAACTGATAATATCGTTTTCGCTGTATTGAATAGTATCATATAATATTTAGCATCTTATATTAAAATTGTTCCAGTGGTGTTTTTTAAAATAAAACCTCCAATGGAGTGATATCCTGAGTTAAAATGAAGATTTTTATAAATAAACATTGTTTTTATATTATTTGTGAAAATTTAGTATCTCGGAAAGACTGATAGATATAATACAATACTTTGTTATGGTATTCAGTGTTCTTCGGTGTTCATAATATTGTATACCATTGTGCAAATATTATATAATATTTCTGTGCTACTGAGTTATTGGAGGTGATCCTAATTGCTGCTGAACTAGAGTGTCTGATAATTTTGGGTTAGTCAGAATCTATTTTATTAAAAGATTAAAGGTTTGTAAATGCCTTTTTTATGCATTCTTGCCACATTAAATATCAGATATTTCAAAGCCTGAAATGGCCTATTGGATCTCACGGCATAAGCAATCATTTCAGTGCAGTAATCCGCAATCCTCACTCTGCTCAAGTCATTTTAAGAGACAGTGAATACCATCACCGATAGCACAATAAATTATGTTTAAAATTAATGAAAGATGCGAATGAGGCTTTGCGCAATTACTCTTAATGCCCATTTGTCACCTTCCTGTCCCGACTTTTGACTTAGTTCGTAGTGTGAAAAGCGTACTTAGCCAAAATTATTTCATGTAATTCAATTTTTCTTCTCTCTTCTCCGCACTCCCCCACCCCTTATGCTTCAAATAAATGTAATGATGAGGTAATCATGAGCAGTACTCGTTTAATTCATTTGCTTCACTGGTAATTTAATTATCATAGGCGCTGCACTTTTATTGTGTCACTAGCCTTCACTTTGCTGCTGAAAATGGAAAACGAAGGGACCCGAGCCTAAGTGTTTCCGAATTCCCCCCCTCCCTCATTGGCTGAATGGAGTGCTATTTCACAGTGATCGAAAAAACGCTCGATAAACTGACAGAGAAGTCGGCAATCCTCAAAATCTCATGATAATGCAGAACGCGAAAGTCACTGAAAATTCCTTGGCCATCGTCTGACGGATAAACCAATTAACTTCACTACTGGTTTAAGTAACTGAAGAGGAAAGGAACGGCAATGAAAGGGAGAATGATTTTGAAGACGAGCCCATTCATAATGGCCCAGACGCAGGACTAATTATCCTAGTAATTGCTTTTTCTCCACCAATACTGAGTGCTTAAAAGGGTAGGGGAAATACGTATTCATGAAGAGATGTTGTAACTTTTCTGTTATACCCATTGTTAGCGTATACCATGAAATATTTTAAGCTTAATTTGACAGCACTAAGGAATTTTTCTAATTGCAACATTATATTAGTTACAAAAAAATAAACAGATATACTTTCTTTCTTTTTCTTTCACATGGAAATTCATATGCACTTTTTAATAAAAATCCACTGTATCCTCATTTAGTAAACTGGCGAACGTACAGCAAATTCTATTAATTTCGAAGATATCGTGAGATTTTGAGAGATCGTGAAATTCCAGGGTTATATAGACCTCTTAGCTGAAACCCGCGACTTCGTATGTGTAATAACACATTATTGGTGCCTGGTTGCTCGGGATAAACATTCTTTCACGTCTTTATAGTTTTAATTTAAAAAATAATATATATGAAATGTGATAAATCCTCTTATATGCTCAAATACAGTGGAGCACCGTTTGTACGTTTCTCATTTATACGTTTTCATCATTTATACGTTTCTCTGAATAGTCCCATCAAAATCCAATGCATATTAACGTTAAATAATTTCATTTATACGTTTTCATGAAATCGCAAATTTCATTTATACGTTGTTTTTTCAAGAACTCAAGAAGAGAGAAAATTCATATTTCAACCGATTGTCCAATCTTAGAAAAGGCACGCGACCTTCGCCAAAATCAGCCCAGTTGAATAAAAGACGTACCCCTGAGGAATGCGAAAATCCCACTTTCTACAGATAAGGGTTGTTTTTGTGCTCTCCCCAGGCCCAGCAGGGTCTTCTCCTGTCATCTTCAGTGTCTGAATTTTATCGTTCACTAGCCGTTCACGATGACTTCGCGCAATGGAAAATTTCTGTCATTGCAGGAAAAAATGTGCAATAAAAAAGATTGGATGAAAACCAACATTTAAAAAGAGTGGATTTTGCCAAAAATTAGGTTTACCGGTTTCAACTTTAAGCACGCTAATTTATAACCGTAAGATCATCGAGAAAAGCCATCATCAAAGTGGATCTAAGTGCTTCAAAAAAACTTAATCAGCGTCGTAGTGTAAAAATTCCCATCAGTGGTTCTTTGCTTATAGAGAAAGCCCAAGAAATTTTGAAGAAGCTGAATGTGGAATGCGGTGTATCATTTTCCTCACGACGGCTTCAAAAGTTTAAGCTAAGACACGGCATAACAGACAAAACTGAAAGTGGATAGTCTGGAGATATTGATTGCGAAACAGTGGATGATTTGATTGAAAACCAATTGCCAGATCTGATAGAAGGATATGAACAGGAGACATTTTCAATGATGATGAAACTGGTTTGTTTTATATTCTTCTGCGGTCTAAAAACTCTTGCTATCAAATCGGAAACGTGTCATGGTGAAAAAAAGAATAAAGTGCAATCGACAATGTCATTGTGTGCTAATGCAGATGGATCTGAAAAATTACCTCCTTTGATTATTGGCTAATAAAAAAACCCGCTGCTTCAAAAATGTGGAAACATTACCAACAAACTACCTAAGCAATAAAAAATCATGGATGACTATGTCTTTCTTTACCGATTGGTTAAAAGGATTAGATGATAAAATGCGAAAACAGAAACGGCGAATCATTTTATTCACTGATCAGTGTCCAGCTCATCCACATGATACGGGATTTCTAAAAAACATCACTGTCAAATTCTTCCCTGCAAATTGCAGCCACTGGATTTAGGAGCAATAAAATCTCTAAAACAATATTGTTGAAAACTTTTGGTGAAAGCAGCTATCTCCAGTTTAGACCACGGCCCAGATAACAATTTTAGTTTGCAGCAATCTTTCTCTGCAAATCTGCAGGCTTACAACAAGATTGAAACGGCAAGAGTGCAAGCTTGAAACAAGTTAACACAAACGAGTTAGTCACAACGCGTCAAACTTGTCACAAGCCTGACGCGTCAAACTCATTCCAAACTATAGCAAAAACAGAGTGCGAAGACAACTTCGGTTTCCAGCCCCCAACCTAAGCCTGTAGTCTTAACCATTCGGCAAGCTAGACTCGGAGAGGAGAAGATAGATTGCGCTAATAGATCGTCATCTATACGATTTATCTTAAACTGTTTTCTGGATTTCATTAATTTTTTAAATTTTGAGTTGAGAATATGATTTGAAGTTAAAGAGAGAGCGATTTTAGCTAATAACTACGTTCTGCTAGTAGAATAAATTATTAAATTTGGATTCAAAAGTAATTACTTTTAAAATGGGACAAAATGTAAGTTAATATTTTTTCAACAAACATTGACAATTTTTTAGGTTTAACTTTATTAATGAACGTTAAAATTTCAACATTAAGAAAAAGGCGATATAGTTTTCTTTAAAGTGCGAGTTCTATATTTAGTAAAAAGATGGAGAATTTTTCGAAATTTTTTTTATAAAAAAGTTAGTTTTTTACAAGTTATCATTGATTTATTGAATTAATAAAAAGAAGGATGGTCTAGGAGATGCTATTAAAAATCGGATGTTTTTTAAACAGAGACAAAGATTATCTGTAAGTGTTCTGTGTCATCTTTGCAGCACAGTTGTTTTGCAATCGTGGTGTGAAGCTTGTCATAACAACTTCACAGCAAACTTGTTTTGCAAGAGGTTTGGTCGATTATGTTTTGTTACTTTACAGGAAGTTTGCTGCAAAGTTGCCACATCAAGTTTGTCATGACAAGCTAATATAGCAAGAAAAATCAAACTTGCTGCAAGTGTAAATGCTATCTGGGGGAGACTCCAAAAATATGAAAATTGACGTCTTGCAAGCTAAGACTTTCATAATGATGACTTGGCAAAATAAATAAACTGCTTCGCCGCTGGTAGATTTTTAATTCCAGTGGATGTCAATCCTATTGAAAACGCCGAATCTGATCATTTTGTCCCACCAGAAAACTGATCAAATTTAAGTGATGTTACTGCATTTGAAGAATTTGTGCAATATGATTCAAAACTTGCAACATGTTCTCTTCTAAAAATCGATGAAATGTTCGAAAATGAAGAAAATAGCAGTGAAGAAAAGAATAATTGCACTGAAAAGCCTCTTCCAAGTTTTCAACCAGCTTTGGCGGGTTTTAACACCATGCAAGAATACTTCATTAGCAGTGATTTAATTGTTAAAGTTAAAGTTGTAAAATTGTTAAAGTTAAGAAAGCACGTTTAATTGTGCACAATGAACTTTTTTCTGTGCATTCCGAAGAAGCCCTACAACCTAAAATAACAAAATATATTTTGTAAATACTGAATGAATATGAATAGTAGTACTAGTTGTACAATAAATCCGGAAAAAAGTTTTGTATTACAAACCTCTTGTATTTCATTTTCGTGTAATATTTTAATTTACCTCTGACATTTTATTGTTGGTTATTTTTGTGAATTTCGTTTATACGTTTTTCCATCTTTACGTTTTTTCTCAGTCCTTTGAAAAACGTATAAACGGTGCTTTTCTGTATTTAATTAAAATGCAAATATCAATTGAACCAAACGCTTGTTAAAAAGCCTACTAATTTTCTCCATAAGTTATAATCAAATTTTATAGAATGAAGTGAAATTTAATTAAACATTGCAGTCTTTCAGTTTTATCCATACATATTAAACTCAACGTATGTATGTATGTATACATACATACATATATATTATTGATATATTTTGTAATTTCCATCAAATTGGTTGTTGATTTATTAATTTCTGAATTACTACATAGATGGCGCCAAGATTTATAAATTGAAATATATTACAATATAATATATTACATAATAAAATTTATTACATAATTATAATTAATTATAAAATGTATTACATAATTTAACAGGTTTTGAGATTTTTAATATAACTATCATACTTATTCTTTAATTTTAAAATAAATTCAATTATTTGGTTAATTTATGTTGAATCATAGTTAGAAATCTAGTTTTGGCAATCTGCGAAGTCAAGCTAAGTGGCGGTTTATATTAAAATGTGGAATACAAGTAAAGGATGGGTAAAAACACTGATTCTATAATTCTTAGTGAATAAGTATGGATATTTTATTGAATAATGTATTTATTTTTTTAGTGCAATATAATAGTGCAATATATTGTTGTATCTCGTAGATTTAATTTTAGTACTTTCCAGATAATGATGATATCTTGTTAGTGTTAGTGTATGATTTTTCATTCCAAATTCTTTCATTTTAGGGTAAATTACCCTGTCTGTTTCTTCAACAATTTTAGTAACAGGGATTGTTTGTACGACAAAATTGATTTAACTTGGTTTAGCTTGTCCACAGCCAAGCAACTAATTTAATTGTTGAAAACTCCATTTACTTGGATTGCCTTTTTTCAATAGTTTTGATAGCAACAGAGTTCAATTACTTGTTAACATCTAAATGTTTAAACATACATTTTGCTCTTAGTATCTATAGTACTTTCAATTTTTTTAGATTTTACTTTAGATCTTGTTATTTTGTTTAATTAATGAATTTTTAGTTTATGAATTGCATTTTGATATGTCTTGTTTACTTTGTTTTTGTATGTTCATATATATATATATATATATATGAACATATATATATATATATACAAAAAGAAAGTAAACAAGACATCAAAATGCAATTCATTATATATATATATATTAATATTATTAGCGATAAATTGATCTTAAAATCGCGAAATGAACACCGGAAATCGCAATTTGTTTTTGCTGAGTCATTTCAAAATTCATTGCCTTCATTTGATATGCAACAAACCGCTGGTAATTCTTTCCAGACGTTTAGTCTAAATTATATTGTCTATTTAGCAAAACCTTTTTCATCTCGAGATAATTACAACTTTGAAACTTTAATGTCTGATTTTGAAGATATTTAAGAATTGCATGAAATAAAAAAATCCCGTTCACCAAGTTATTTTCGTTAAAAATTGTTTGACAGGTGCCACTCTAACTTTAATGAGATCTATTCGTGGAATTACAAATTGGGAACAAATGAAGCAACATTTATTGGACGAGTTTGCGGATGAAATAAATAGCTTACAATTGCATCAGTTGATGGAATCTCGACGTATGAAACCGTTTGAAACATTACAAGAATATTATTTGTCCATGCGAGGCTACTCCTGTGGTTAAAAAAACGTAAGAGAACCCAATGCACGAATAAGCTACATGGTAAACAATGTTACGGCTGCAAAAACTTGATTCATGTTCATGATAATTGTCCTCAAAATTCTCGCAATTCTGCATCCAAATATGGCTCTAAACTTGCTACACCTGCCAGAATTGTACACCAAATTCCTGCTCAAAACTTTTAAGAAAATCCCAGGCATGTTGATATTACACTTAAAGGAATTCAATTAACTGCACTTTGTGACACTGGGTCGCAAGCCATCATGATTAATGAAAAAACCTATCTACGAATTGGTTCCCCACCATTGTATCCTTCCCAAATAACATTTTCAGGAATTGGCCGAAACACATTTCAAAGCATTGGTTTCTTTCAGGATTACAATTCAAAATAATACTTTATCTGCAAAGATTCATGTTCTTAGTGATGACACACTTCCCCTTGACGTAATTATTGCAATTGACTTTCTGTAAGAAACTCAATTTACATTTCGTAAAGACGGAATTCGTTTCTGCAGCAATAATGAGGAGTATTTTTTGTTTCATGTTGCAAATGTGATTGATGAATATCCTTTTGATTTATCGCATGTTAATGATTCAAATATTAGAAATGAATTGTCATCATTGATTAATAGCTATAAACTGAATAAATCTAAGGATACTAAATTGAAAATGAATATTTTATTACAAGATCAAATTCCTGTTTGACAAAGAGCCAGGCGACTCTCTTTTTTGAGAAACAGAAAGTAAATGAAGAAATAACTGATTGGTTAAATCAAGGTATTATTAGCTATAGTTGTTCTGATTATTGTTCTCCATTAGTGTTTTGTAAGAGAAAAGCTGGAACTTACAACTCTACATAGATTACCGCAAATTAAATGCTAAAACAGTTAAAGATAGGTATCCTTTAGCCCTTATAGAAGAAGTTCTAGCTCAATTGCACTCAAGGAAATATCTCTCAACTATTGATTTTAAAAATGGATTCTTAACTTAACATCATTTGTCACACATGATGGACGTATATTGTTTAAGTCGATACCCTATTATGCTTGTAACACACGATGAAATAACATCTAAAATTGTCAATTGTCAACAAAGTGATGAATATATAAGTTCAATGAAACAACTTTTGGAAAATAAGGAAATAAATGACTTTGTTCTTAAGAATAATGTCCTTTATAAAATTGCAAATGATTCTGATATTTTGGTAGTTCCTCAACTAATGCAAACTGAAATTGTTAAAAATATTCATTCTGAAGGTTATTTCGGTTTTAATAAAACTAAAAACTTTGTAAAGCAAAGTTTTTATTTTCCTAAAATGAGAAAATGTATGCAAAATGTCATATCAAATTGTATTCAGTGCATTCTTGCAAATAAAAATCAAGGGAAAAGCGAAGAATTTTTAAATCCGATCCCAAAGGAAAGCATAGAATCTTTTATAGAAGATAGGGGAAAAATTCGTGAGGAAGCTAAAAAGAACATTTTAAAGCTCCAAGAATAAAATCGTCGAAACTACAATAAAAAGAGAGAAAAACTACAATAAATAACAAGGTTGGAGACTTCGTTGCAATTCAGCGAACACAGTTTGGGACTGGCCTCAAGCTGCGACCAAAATTCGTCGGCCCTTTACAAAGTGGTGAACGTCAAGTTGAAGGACCGCTATGATGTCCAAAAATACGGACAGCACGAGGGACCAAACATCTTAACTACCGAAGCAGACCATATGAAAATGTGGGGCGAAATTACTTAAATAGGACTAAGATCCATTGCATCTAACAGGATAGTGTGAGGCAAAGTCTATAAAACGCATATAATAAATGGGCAGATTGGCATGAAATTTGATATAGCTGGCATAATTTTGATAATACTGGACACTTATATTCCTTAGGCTGACTGAATAGTGTATAGATAAATAAACGCTAATCCAATTCTTTAGAGAAGGATGTGAGCAAATCTTCAAAATACATGTAGATTCTTGATACGATTGGCATTTGGATATTGGATATTGCTTGGCCGACTTTGATGAAATTCGATAAATATGTCTCTCAGTGGCTGATTCAAAATATTCTATTGGTAAATAGTGCATTTTGAAACAGCCACTGAGTATGTGCTAATCCAATTTCTCAGAATAAACAGGATAAAATAATTGAAATACATATAAGCCTTTGGGCCGATTGACATGATGTTGGATATGGCTAGGGCAATTTTGGTTAATTTTTGTACATATACATCTGATTAGCCTCGTATAACTCGTATTCTCAGCATTTAGAGCTATATTTTCGTTGTCAGAATAACCTTAGTTATTTTTTATTTAAACCTTTATATATAACATGTGATGTCTGCATTATTAATAGCAGTTGGATCTTCTTTCTGCAGTACGGATTCCGAGTCTTGAGTTGAATTTTTACATCGGAATCCCAACAACTACGAAGCCGAGTTTTTCTTTAGTTTCATATCTCAATAAAAACAACCAAATCAAAATAAAAATTTATACAATAGGAAATATATACAAAGACAGAACACCTATTTATAAATAATTTACAAAAAATTTATGAAATTAGGTCTCCAAATATCGACAGGAATAACTTTTAATACGCAATTCGCCATCATCAGTTCTTAGTTAATAATGTTTACTTTCTTTTTTTTAATTGGTAAAGGAACTCTTACGCGCATGCTCAAAAAAAGTTGCAAATGATAACAATGAAAACATTGTTGGAAATAGTGTTTGAAAATATTTTCAAACTTAAATTAAAACTACGAAAATTGTTGAATGGAAATGAAACTGTTGTCATTGTAAAGCCAATTCTTTGAACTTTAAAATTACGTTAAAATTGTTTTTATGCAATGTGTCCTCCGAAGTTAAACCGGAAAACCTTTAAAATATTAGATAATTTTTAATTAAAATTCTAATTAAAATTTTGAAAAAATACTTTCTATGTGAGCACCTACTACCCAAAAAGCAACCACATGCCAAATTTTAAGTTTCAAGTTCCAGTGGTTTGGGAGATTCGGTGATGAGTTAATGAATCAGTGAGTGACTTTCTCTTATATATACATATAGACTAGCTATTATGCCCGGCGTTGCTCGGGATTAAAATAATTTAATGTCTAATATTTTTAATGTAAAAAACTACTTTTGTATAGAAATTTACATGAACCAAAATTCTTTTATCGACTGAAACATTTTTTTAATTAAAATGAGAGTATCAATCTAACCAGACGATTTTTAAAAACCGCCGATAGCTCATTTTCTCCATAAGTTATTAATATTTATTGCAGAGGTACTTCAAATTTTGTCCATAAATCTTGCAGTATAAGAAATATTTTAACGGATGTTTTGGGACAATTACATAGTAAATTTTTCATTAAGAAAATGTAAATGCAATGGAGTAGCTATAAATTTCGGTTATTTCAAAATCGTCTGCAGGTAATTAACAATTTATTAAATTTTGAGCAATTAATAAAAATTGAAGGAAAAATTTCACAGATATGAAATTGGAATCATTGAAAAGGTAAATTTTTGAACTTTAAGATGATATAAAAATGTTTCTGTGGAACAAAATGGCCGAAGTTATTACGGAAAAACGGTTTGGGTCAATTTCTAATTAACTGTCTGTTTAATTAACTTTTAGGCTTCAAAAAGTTGACAATAATCTTCCTCTTGTCATGCCCATTGATTAAGATATATCGTGTGAATTTGTACAAATCAGGCGATATATTTTTTGGGGGTATTTTGGATTTTTTGATGTTTTATTTCCAGAGCAATGTTGTGGAATATTTCCGTAGTTGCAATAAATATTACATTTTAGAATTCTGCTTTGTAGCCCTAGGATGTCGCAGTTATATCTTTTTTTACTTTAATTAAGAGAGAGTGCATATAAAAATGATTATCGCTGTAGGCAGATTCAAAATACATTGAATAAATAGGAATTCTGCCGGAACCGAAGAAAATATCGTTACAGAAAGGTTTATCGTTATACATAGTACCGTGATACACAGGTTTCGCTGTATTTATAAACAAAAAAGTAATAGAAGTTTTTCTAAAATTAGCAGTTTAATCTATTACTATTCAGCAATTTTTCTCCTTTTTCAAAACTGATATGAATAATCTAATAATTCGAAAAATTATTTAATAATTTTTTGGCTTTCAAAAAGTCATTTCAGTGCATAAATTTTAACTAAGGAATGAAAATAGTTTGATTAATTTCTTTTAATTAGAAATATATATTCAGATTTAATTTTTTCTTTATTCATTTTGAAAAACCGAAACATTTTTTTTTTGAAAAATAAAATCAAAAGCAGCGTGTAACGAGATCAGTGATTGAAAAATTGCTGATGGTTGAATTTAATGAATATAACTTGAGAAAACTGGAGCATAGGGTTCAGAAGCAAGAACACTGTCTTTAACGAAAACGGTTCACTGGCACAATCCTTTGCTCTGCATCAGATCTTCTGAAATTATGAGTTCCTCAAATTTTATCATAAGTAATGGGTTCACGACAAATTTGGTCGCCGTAGGTACAACGGTGTAGGTGTCCATAAAGAACCAGAAAACGAACACACAAACATACTTTCCTCGTTTATATATGTAGATAATTTTCAACTCAAACTCATTAAATGAAGATATCTTTATTTCATTTGATAAGTTTAACTCGATCGTTCAGCATTTCGTTTGACCTTAAATTTGTTTGTTACGCAGTCACGACCAAAGACATTTTGCGATTTTCTTCGAATTCGGCATTCCTTGAAGCCACAGAAAACTACGTATATGTAAGAATTGATATTTTGATTCCATTTCAAGATGGTGGCCACTTTGATTTTTTCAATGTTTTGGGGCGTCAACGGCGAGCTTGGCACCATTTAAATATTTCAATCATTTTGATAACGGCGAGACAATTAATTGCAATTTTGATAATACTTGTGATAGATTTGATAACACTGATGAAGATTTGTGTAAATACTTCACATTGTAAAAAAAGATAAGATCGTGGTACTCTGTTGAGAGTGTCTTTTCTTGTTTAGTTCCATCTAACATTGATTTTTTTTTCTTTTCTTGAAAGTGTGTTTTTTAAACGATTCTAGTCAAACGGTAGAGGCCGCGGTGGTCTGCCTCGGAGCCAGAAGGTACCGAGTTCGAAACACGATTCCACTCTACATCCGTCGTATAGTAGTGGGCCTGTTGCACGTTAAATTATACGTAAGGGGGTCAAACGATCTGCCGCTGGTATGTTGTGGAAGATTCGAAAGGGGGGTGCGAGCTCAGGTGTCGTCCTCATCATCTGACCGAGGTTCAAAATGACGAGGTGCGTCCCAAAATAGACATCGTGCTGCTTCAAAACGGGACGTTAATATAACTGAAGCTAACTATAGCTAGCCAAGCGACTGATGTTATAAAAATTTGAAGACTACCTCCATTCTTGTTCGTAAAATATTCTACAACTTTGTTACATTATATTTTGGGGGTAACTTTATTAATAAGTTATTGTATTTGTTTTGTAAATGCATGAAGTAAAATTTATGCGCATAGGTGTGCAATATTGTCCATTTATTGGTTTAAGATTGTAAATACAGCTTTGTGTGATAGTGTATATATATATGGGTAAAGAAATTATATCGAGAGACAAATTATATTGTCTGCTGTTCCCGGAGACAACTTCAAAATGAATGACATTGGATAAATATTTAAAGACTGCGATGAAAAGCAGATCTTAGATTTTTTTCATTCTTGGGGAGTGGGTACAAATATTTTTTCACAAACCAGCTTCAAATTATTACTTTTTATAATTTGATGACGATCATTAGAGATTTCTACTATTTGATTTACATAAAATTTGAGCCACCGATAATGCGTTCATTTTCATGGACGACGATGTTCAATATTGTGAAGATCGTCTTGTTGGAGATGGTATTCGTAGCAGAGTATCGGCCATGCGAATGGGCAAGCGTGCTCATCAGACTTGAATTCAGTATATATATGGTAAGATGGGCCGAGGCCTTTACTGATAATTCAAGAGCTAGAGACTGCTTTTGTGGAGAAATGGGAAAGAATACACAGTGAAGTACCGTTTATTAGTCTTTCAAGGTTTGACATTAAACGACGTATAATTAAATAAACGTATAATCAAAACAAATTACAATGGATATGAATGAATCGGGACCGTGATGAAACGAAGAATAAACGAGAAACATATAAAAGGTACTTTACTGTTTTTCAGAATTAACATCGCCATTTTGTGAAGTTCAAGCCATGCCGATGTTCTTTCATTTCAGAAAGTCGAAACCACAGACACTATAGATAATTCATGAAAATCCATGCAATTAAATAAAAATTAAGCGTAATTTTGGCTTTTCTCCTTAATAACTTCCGAAAATATTACTGCACAAAATTTATTTTTACACCTTCTGAAAATTATCTCTTCAATTATATCAATAAATTTGTCGTGAGATTTTTTCTCTAATTTTAATAAATTTTTAAAAATATTTTTTGCATAATTTACAACAATAATTTTCATCGTTGCAACGCATTTCAGAACAATTTTCATTGTTTAAACGAATATTTAAATGCGAATTCCTCTTCCATTGTTGAAAGTTAAGAAAATATTTTACTGGATTTTACTTTCTTATTTTATTTGATCAATTTTTCTGTGAAATCTGTAAAGGAAGTCCTCAAGATATTAAGTTTATAATGAAATAATCCAGTAAACTCAGAGATTATCGTTGCTATGTTTTAATTCTTTTTATCAGCATTCTGTTTATTGGCTAAAATGCGCTGTTTCAATTTAATGTTGAAATCAAATGCATATTTTACGTTAATGTAGACAAGGAGTACAAGGCTACAAAAAGAATGATTGTTAAATGTCTATAACAATTTGAAGCTTAAAACTACTTTTTGAAGGGAACCATGAATATAAAATTATGCATAAGAGATTCAGTTGAAATTTATTTCCGGCGATCAAGCTGGTCGCCGAAGGCGGTTAGTGGAGAACAAAATCTTGAAGATGATTCACTACCAAATTAGGAAACAAGTTTGGTTTTCATTGGAACATTAAAAAGTATTGTTGCAAATCATAAAAAGAATATTTATATCAGTAGACTAACTAAAGATAAATAGACGACTTTTTAAATAAGGCGATAATTAATGATAACTAGGAGAATAATTTAAAAGTAGGCGACAACTAAATTAATAACACAAAACAGTTATTTTTTAAAACTTTAAAATGGTGTAAAAATAATTTTTGTGAGGGGATAATTCTGAAACATATAGTAGAAATTTAATGAACTTTTCGGACTTTAAAAGTTGAGAGTGTTTTTTCATTTTTTTTTGAAGAAAACATGTGCCAACTTTCATTAAGATCGGGCAAAAACTGTTCTGTGTTTAAAATACAAATAAATAAAAAGACAGGCAAGCAGTCATGTTTATAAATTTACAGAGCTGCAGATATTTCAATCTAAAAGGATATAACAGTAACATAATTTAAAATTTATTGTCGTGATTTGAAAACAAGAAACATTTATAAAACCGAAAATGCTCATTTCTACTAATTAATCATGACAAGTAACCCAAAGCAATCTTAATATTTCAATTAAAAGCTTCCTTCGAAACAAAATGATAAAAAACATATTCACCCGGATTATTATTCTCCCCCTCCTTATTTTTCTTCTCTTAATGAGTCATGTTTTGCTGTTTTGAGAAGGAATTTCAGTTGAATTTTGTGGACTTAAGCGATTGTTGACTAAATCGATAGCTTTTGTGGACTAAATCAATAATTTTTCAGCGGAAGAAAGGTTTTTCATCGTAATCGCCTTTCAATTCGAACTGGATTATTTGTCCTGAACCTTTCCCTGCCCGTTTCCCTCTTTGTGAAGGACAAAGAGAAGATCACCCCGTTCTTCCCAAAAAAAGAGACAAAAGATTTATTCCCTATCCATAGACCGTGGTTCATTGTTCCCCTTACAGCAATTTTAGTTTGAAACAAAGTTGCAGCAGTCTTGCTCTGCAAGTCTGCTAACGGCAAGATCATAACAAGACTGCAGCAAGTTAACGCAAATTTCGAAGTCACCATGCGACAAACTTGCAGTGAACTTGTTGTGTCAAGTCCATTTCAAACCAGTAGAAAAAAACAGATTGCCATCTCAAATTTACTTCATACTCATGGGTATTGGGTAAACACCCCTTCTTCAAAACCCTTTCTACAGAGTGATCCCACTTTTTCCCTCTCTCTTTCATTATCGCGGAGTAGGACGGTGGGGCTGCTTTCCCCCTTTTCCTCTCCCTTCTTCCGACCGCATACGAGGAGTATAATGAGTTATTTTGAATGAAACTTACTTTTACGATCCAAGAACATGTAGAAGAGAGCGCGATTCGAAATCGCGATCATAGGCGCTTATGCAGACCATTATACAAGCTCGGACCACAGGCAGAGACGAAGATAATAGTTTTCCCTTCTTCATTGTGTCATGAGTCGTAAATGTATACCAGACGTCGTTATTGCCAGGGACAATCAAAATTTTCATTCTTTTTTCCACTTTAAAAAATGTCCTAGATTGTCCCGTTTTTGGTCATTCAGTAAATGATATTTGTTGTAAATAGGTATTAAAACTAAACCCTGCCGAACATCCTTGCAGTAGCTAAAATTAATATCATTTTCAATAAGTTACCTATTCAATATGAAATCTTTAATTTTATGAATTGGGTCTTTAAAGATTTCGTTTCCTCCAAGGGAGTCGATAATATCATGCCACTTAATACTAATAAATGCATTTGGAATAGAAAGTGAAATACAGTGGAGTCTCCCTATAACGAAATCGCTTGGTTCCAATTGAAAAATTCGTTATAGAGAAAATTTCGTTATACGGAGATTAGAGATTTTTGCAGTTATTTAAGTAAATGTTGCAAACTTTTCAATAGGTGCGATAAGTTCAAATGTATTTAATTATGATTTTCAATTAAAAATGGAGTAATATATATATTATAAATTTGTTAAAATTATACTAATTTTTATTGTATAAATAAAATGCTCAGAAGTGAAGACAATTCACCAATTTAGAGAATAATATGTACTAGTATGTACTTAAGTTTATTTTACTTGAAAAATTCCGTTATTTTACATTGCTTTGCATTTCGTGATGTTAAATTTTCAGAAAAATGTTCACATTTTAAGAGTGAGTGGTTCCAGAAACAGGCAAGTATGAGCGAATTGATTGCACAGAAACTATCAACTTTCTTCAAAAATGACAAAAATCGAAAAGATAAACCTCTGAAAAAATTCGTTATAGGGAGACAACCACTTCGTTATATGGAGAATATTTTGAATGTTATTTAACATTCCGATTAAAAATTTCGTTATAGGGAGAAATTCGTTATAGAAAGACTTCGTTGTAGGGAGACTCTACAGTAGCTACTTTAATTAGTTTTTCTCACTTTGACATTTCAATAAACATGAAGTATTCTAATGCACTAAGAATAGTCTTCAGTGCCGGATTAAGCCCTTAGGATAATGGAAGTATCGAGGAACCCATTTTCTATTACCAACTTTCATAAACACATATATTTTTTATTCATTTTAATTTACTCTCTTTAAAAGCAATCTTTTAGCAACAAACGTTAAAAATAATGGAAAATTTAATTGCGTGTTAAGTTTAAAAGTTAGTTTCAGTATCCTACCTATAAAAAATTTAAAAGATTAAAAGTAATTTTTAAAAAATCTCAAAACTTTTTTTCAACAAAATCTAAATACTCGAACGCAAAGTTTGCGAAGTTTGTTTTCTTGTAAATCCCTCAGCCAATCGTAACACAAATTAGTCCACACTGATCTGTAAAGGAATTTGAAAGCATGGAGAAAGGCCTGAAAGTATGGATAAAATCTCAAAAATTTGAAGACGAAAATTTCAGAATTTATTTTGAAATTTGAAAACACTTGATTTTCATTTAAATGAGTTCAAATGCACAGTTCCTGAGATTCAAATTAAAACACGTAAATTTTGAAAATAATGCAAAATAAAAAAAAACCACGGTCTCAGGGCCACTCAAAGTTGGTAAGTCTTAGGCCCGGTGCACACCAGACGATTTATGTCTTTGAGCAGTAAAATATAACAATAGTAACCCACCTGCCCCCTTTGTGACTCCACAGGGGGAAATGGTGGTTCCTATTGTTATATTTTATTGCTCAACGACGCAAATCGACTGATGTGCACCGAGCCTTAGCAGTGTCCTACTGTGGCTATTTGATAATCCGGTTTTAGTAATTACTGTTATAAAGGAACACAAGCATGATGGAGAAAGTATGAAAATAAATGGAAAAATTTAAGAAACGCAATTCTTAGAACAAATTACTGAAACTATCCAAAAGTTCGAACTACAACAATGAAGTAGGCTTCACGTCGTTGATATATGATCCTCATGCATTGGCGGAAACAGAAGCATGTATTGTGCGTGACAGTTGTAACTACAGAAATCTTGACATCAAACTCATCATCAGAAATTGTAGATTTGATCATTTTATTTGTATGACTACAGGAAAGATTTGAAACATGACAGATTGTGCGACTGCTGCGTCGGCCACTGGAAAGAACCACGACAAATGGGTAAGGCCTCACTGCTAGCGTATCACTGCTTGAATTATGAGTATTCATTGTGTGTGGAGGGGGGGGATATTCTTATATGGGTATGTTCAAAATGCTGCAATTACGGCATATGTGCAGCCGTCTGTGTGAGTGCTAACAACAGAGCAGAAAAGTTTGCATCGGGTTTGTGCGAGTGAAGCGAGCATTCATTAAAAGTAATCAGAAAACAAACTAATAGCGCCGCCTAGCGGAAGAGTTAATTAAGGATGCAGAGAAGCAAAAAATACATAATATGCACTAATTTCGAATTAAAATAAAGTAAAAAAATAGAATATAAAACTAATAGAAGAAAGATGCAGAACACAAAATATATTAGGATTAAAAGAAAAATGAAATAAGCAATAGGATGCGGAACAACGGGTTTCTCTTCATCTTGCGGACATATAATAAAAGAGTCAATCCTGCCGAAGTATCAGAGGAAATCTGAATGACGTCGTCGAGACATCATTCGGACACTGAGGGTGCAGTCCTAATAGCCATCACTGGCCACAGAGCACTGTTTCTGCGGAGGCAAGTCCCGTCATCGTATTCTGGGCGTCTTCCGGTTTCAAATCTTACGGATAGAGAAAAAAATCCATGAAAGGAAACAAATTTCATAAAAAAAATTTAGAATTTATACACACAGTGCCGATTGCTGGTGGTGAAAACTAAATCAATTCAAATAAATGGATTCATTTTAAATCGAACCCACAAGTGGTCTACGGAAGGGTCGGATACCATTTTTTTCTTAAATTCCACCTTAAGAAACCTGCAGAACAAAATAAGAAGATATGGTTTTAAAATGTAATGCATAATAAAATAGCAATAAATAAATTAATTAAAGCATATACTATTAGTAACAACATTTGTGATTCACTAAAGGGCCTAGAGTGTAAGTGACTTCAAATAATAGTAAGATAACTGATTAAAAAAAAATTTGGATGGGTTGTCCCTGCTCTCAGTCCTAACTTTTATCATTTTAATTACATAGTTAATTTTAGCTGATTATATTGTTTTTAGTTTAATCCTGGAAAAAAAAATTTAGTGTTCTAAATTTTATTAAGTATTCACCCTTGGGGAATCCCAATTGATACCTTTGTTTTATTCTTTTTATTTTTAAGTTTGATCATTTTATTCTTGAATTTTTATTATTACTTGACTGGCATGGACTTTGGATTTTATTGTTTTCTGAACTAGTGAAGGACCACAGGGTCTGTTTCTGAGGACCGTTTTGTAATATTTTAATGATACTTTACAAAAAATTTTATTGCCTTCTTCTTTTCATTTGTGTAATGTGCTGAGCTTATTCTTGTATTTTGCTTATTTGGAATCACTCTGGGGTCTCCTCCTTTAATATTTTTAACGTTGGCTCCAGATCTGGTGATTAAAATCAAACAAAATCGAATTAATTTATGGTTCTCTCCAAGTGTACTACAGATTCGGTGGGGTATTTTTGGGGGGTTTTTCTCTTGTTTGTGTGTGTGTGTTTTAGTCACTGCTGTATTCGTGGCGTTTTTGTGTGTGTCATGTCATATTGTCTTATTTGTATTTCCTTTATATTTCCCCACCGGTTTTCTAAAGGCCTTACACCCTTTCGGGTAGGCTGGACCGGTGTGAGTTTTAAATAAAAAAACAAGCAACCTAAGAGAGATTTCTGCATAAGGCAGCCTTGACTAGCAGAAGCTGTCTCATTTCATTTCATCAAGATTCCTGATTCATGAATAATTTGGCGAGAAATTCTATACCATCACTTTTACGTACACTAAGATTCTACTCAGGATGATGAGATGTAACTGAGATGCATAATTTTTGAAACGAGATTTTTGAAGAATTTTGAAATTACTTAATAACTACGGCAAATTATCTTTGTAGAATTAGTTGATCTCGAACAAAATTTTAAAATGCGTAGGTGGGTGCAATAAGAACTCCAATTTAAAATTAGGTACAAAACAGCAGGAAACTCTGTCAACCCTGTTTTATGATTAAATGCTTACAAATTTTAAATTTTTAGTGTGTTTTTAATGATGTTGCGATTGTGTGTGCATTCAACTTTTACATCCCTTATGGTTTTTATTTTTTTAGATTTAATATCTAAAAAATACAAAATTTTTTTTAAAAATTAAAAATTTTTTTTAGATTTTTTAGATTTAAAGTTAATGGAAAGCAGCATCCTGAATTTAAGGTTTTTACATTCGAAAATGCATGTTTATTCAATAATTAAAAGAGTTCTTAGCCATTAAAAAGTTAAATGTTTTCCCCGTACTGTTAGACAATATACCGAACATTGCTGAGAATACAAAATTAAGTCTAAGTACTTTTTACTCGTTAAACTTAATTATACAGTTGTTTGCCTCAGCGTCTTTCCTTTATCTTTATTCGCCTTCTCTCGGGTCTTCAGATCCCTCGACTAGCAACAAATTCTTTCTCTCTTCTTTCTATCTTCGTACTTTGATCCGTCTGGCAATCCTTGGAATTCTATTTTGCCTTCCCCATCATTGCTACGACCACAACAGAAGTACGTTATAATAGGTTTTATTGCCCTAACACGAAGTACCGTTCTCTTCTTTTATATGATTTTGTACATGACAGGAAAAACACCTCATATATTGTTCCTTCCTTTTCTTCTTATTTCCTCACCATGCGGTAGGATTGGAACTTTGTAAACTTGAATTATTTTACGCACTCATTAGGATCATTGAAATTTTTGTGAAAAATTAAATGAAAACACGCTCAGAGAGAATAGTTATATTCAAATCATTGTATTGCTGTGCCTTCATATCAAAATGTGTGCGTGCTATGAAAAAAATTATATCTGGTAGTTAGAGTGATAGTATTATTTTTATAACTTTTACTGTGTCAAAAAAACGTGAATGAAATATTTGATGAAGCAGTACAATGAATTTAAATTTAATTCCAATCATAGAAAGCAATAATCATTGTTACAAATTGTGTTAAAATTAATTTTGTAATGTTTATTAAAATTGGAGATAACATTTTACAGCAATTACGATTTGCAACATTAAAAAAGATTGCTCTTTAAAATGGTGTATAAATAATTCTTCTCTAATATTTTTTCAGAAGTTATTGGCGAAAAAACTGAGCAAAAGCGCCAAAAATTGCTTGATTTTTTGTTATTTAAATATCTAATAAATTAATTGATTCCAAAGTTGAGAACAGAACAGTTGATCTAGAAATTGACCTCAAAAGGTCATGTACAAATTTTATGTCCATTTTGTTCACCGTTTAGGAGGAGTATTTATGACAGTCAAACAGAAACATGTATTTTCTGCTTTATAATGATCGATTTCAGAAGAAATTCAATTGTATCCCTAAATATCAAATTTTGCTCTTCTTTATCCGCAATCACATATTTTTATTTCATTCATCATGTCTTTGCGATTTAGAACTCCACAGATCTCTAAAGCATTGAAAATTGGACAAAACATTTCCATAACCATTTTAATAGCACCATTACTTTTTCAGTGTCCTCTTTAAAAAAAAACATATTTTAAATATAATATCAATTTGTCTGTACGCAAGGGGAAAAAAACCGCAATGAACGGTCGCTTTCTGCAATCTTTTGTTTGTTTGTTTAAAGCGGATGCACACAACCCCTCAGCACAAATGGAAGAAGATTTGAGGAGAAAGAGCCACATATCCGCGTCATCTCCCCTACCTTCTAACTACTTGTCGATTCGCGATTTCTCTCGGAGAAAAACCAAGCGTTGAGTTCTGGTAAACTATCGCTACGCGCATCGATCGGAAGCTTATGTCACCTTCTGCCTCCATGCCTGTTGACAGGAAAACTCCCCTTCCTTCCGGTAGCTTTGAGGGTACGATTTTTAATTGCCCTAGGAAGATTTGTGCTATGGTGGAAAGGGCTGTGTACAAGGTGTGCGGGATCTTATGTATATTGTCTACTGTGACGATGTGCGGGAGTACAAGGCACCGCGCAGTTGATTGATTTTGAAAAATGAAAATTGACCACATGTTTTATTTAATGAAATCAACATTTGTCGTCGAGTTTTTATGGGCACAATATTACAATATTTATTTAAATCCAATTTGTTTGAATTATAACCGAATTTTGTTACTGTTCTGAAAATAATATTGATCTTACCAGCTACCGTCACATTTGCAAAAAGAACTTTCTCAAGATTGAAAATAATAAAAAAATTTGTTTGAGATCTAGAAATTAGTCCAGAACCTCTAAGCAATTTGACCTCTTAGGCAATTTATTTATCGAACTAGAATTAATCGAAAATCTTAATTCCTACCTGGAAGGGTGTAAGGTCATTCAGTGCTGGAGGGCGGAGGGACAGATGACAGAGAAAATCATTATAAAGTACATGCTTCACCTGAAACAGGGGTGTTATTTAATTACATAAAATATAAAATTCACATATAGACAAGATACATAAGATCTCCACTGGATAATAATACATATGCAGCTGGTAGCATATCCAAGGACATTTAGTTAAAAATACGTAAACTGACAACAGCTAATAATAACCATCCAACAACAGACATGCAATTCCCTATAGTAGAATTTTTTTCCTAAATTACATTTATAACTTAACAAGTTAATTAATTCCAAGCCCGTTATCATTACCTATCCAGCTGAAGACACGCTTTTCGCTTTTTGGGAATCAAAATCCCACTTGCAACCCACTGTTTTGGTTTCCTTCTGCATTAGGCTGGTCGTAAGGAATTCAAATTTCATACAATGTTGCAAGAGAACGTAGAATTTCTTATGGATTTAGTTGCAAAAGCTTCAAACTTTCTTGGCAACTCATCTTTGATCCAGAGTGAACAATCGTGGAACCCAACTTTTGGAGAGTTTCTTCTGTATAAATATTCAAGCAAAATATTACGTTAACGGTCGTTTGAGATGCCCATAGCCACTGCACTTCTATCATAAATCAAAATATCATGGATTTTTGACGTGAAAACGTCTTTCCGCTCGTTACAGTCATAGTCGGTCGAACTTCCTTGAGTGACAAAATACCGCCAGATTTGAATCGATAATAACTACGAGACTAATAATGCGAAAAGAATGGCTGACAGCACAACGAATAGATCATTTCTGTAAAAGTTTGTCTCATAGTATTTGTTTTGCCTGTGACGTCATTGCACCAGTGTAGGCGCATGCGCGTGATTGTTATGGATTAGCTTTATGTAAGGTTATAAATAAGTGTAGCGTGGAAACGCGTTTATCTAGGAGGTTGAATCTGGTGTCATTTTAAAGAGCTTGAGGAGTATTACTAGGACCCAAAGTGAGACAATAAAAATATTTATCAGAATATAAGTAAAAATCGGTATTAAATTTAAAATTTAAAACTCCACAAGACTTTTTTATTATAACATGCAGTTTTCTTTCGAATTGTACGAAGCTTACATAATACTTGTCAATATGTAAAATAAACGTATTAAAATTTGAATATTACGGGAAATATGAACATTTGTAGTAAATAATGTTTTACTGTGCATACGCGAAATGTAGTTCTATGTACTGTCAACAGGTCAACAGATGGCGCCATCAAAAGTAACTTTAAATAAAACATAAGAAAGGCGCAGTTCGGGTCTGCGTCGTAGATTTTTCGTGAGAACGTCGGGATAAAATCTACGGCGCGGAACCGAAACTCTTTCTTATGTTTTTTCAAAAGTTTTTTCAGTAGTAGTCTCAACGAGACTTTCTGGGCGTTCAAGCATAACATGTGTTCATATAGCTACTTCGAATGCTACCAAACCATATATAAACTGTTCTAATCCAAGGTGCAGAATCTCCACAAAGTTTATCAAGCTTATCTTTGGTTTCCTGAGGCAATTTCTCTTTCTGAAAATAATATTTCATCGATACACGAAATTCTTTCTCGTCTATCTTTCAGAAATCATTATCTTAGTCGATTCAGTCGGTGTCAAGCACAGCCTATTAGATATACCTCAATAAAATTTTGTGTGAGATCATTCAAAAGTTACCCGCAACTAAAAATAATCTTGATACGGTCGAGTAACGCCATATCTTAGAGTTTTCACTGTCTTATTGAACAAACTTCAAGCAAATATTAAATTCACTTACAGACCAACATACAAAGGCAATTCCAAACGCAGTATTTTAGAGATCAAAGAGGTAAAAAAAGTGGTAAAATCTGGTGGTTAATTTCTCGAGATTTCTATTTTCTTTGTGTACTACGAATACGAAGAATCCTTTAGAATCTAACAATTTAGCTAGAACAATTTAACTTCAGTCCTTTCATAACTTTTAACACAAAAACTAATCATTAAACTTAAGAAGACGGATTAAAAGGACTAAGCAATTGTAGATTAATTAATTTTCAGTTAGACATTTTTATGAAGCTTTTTATGATAACTGTTTCTCTTTTCCTCAGAGGAAAAGGAATTTTATTTATTGCGGAATTCAATATTTAAGGAAGAAACCATGTTTGTATTTCCTAATAGCACTATGAAATGGAATAAAAAAAATTCTATGTTAGTATCGACGACCTGTTATTTCAAAACATGGATTGAAATTAACGCGATTTATGCGTATGTTTTTCTAATCACTGAAAATTGTTTAAAATGTCCCATTGGAAAGTAAAGAAACAAAAAAAGTTGCAAGCTATTGAAAGGGAGTTATTTTTAAGGAAAATAAAAAATTGTCTAAAACATTTTCTAGCACCGGGAAGTTGGAAGGAATGCAATGTTCACAATACGCAGGGGCTCAGCTTATACTGCATTGATCTTCTGAAACGTGCACACGTCTCGACGAATTTCTAAATTTATGTTTCCAATAGACCCGGAGGTGTTGAATTAGAGGCGAGAGTATCAAGAAGTTGTAAACAGAGAGACATTCAATAAATTTCGAAACAACATCGGCGAAGAAGGGGCCTTCTGAAGTGGAGGAAAATGAATATTTTCTTTTATTTGCAAAATAGCTTTGATCTCGTTCTTTCCGATAATTATTTTTCGAATAAATGTTAGGAAGGATTTTTTTTAATTATAAAAATTCGAATTCCGCTTTCTCAAATAAAGGAGTATCTCTGTGTAATTATTTGGTTTATTCAGAAAACTCGTGTCCTTTCGATACATTGAAGCAATATCCTTTGAAAAGTGAAAAGTTAGAGTTTATTTGTTTTCAAAAGTAAAGCCTCGATGCCATTGAAAGGTTTTCAGATAAATGTGTCGGACGTTTAGTAGTAAATGTTTTTGCATATATGTGTTTTTCCAGAATAAGAAACAATAACAACTCTTCTGCACGCCAACAGATGGCATCGCTTAAACTCCGGTCTGAACTCTGAACTCATACCTCTACTTGAACTTCCTTGTAACTCTGCTGAATTGTATTCTGTTTCTGTTCTTTTCGTGTGTATGTGCCGTGATGTGCTTCGCTTAATAAATTTCATTATCTCTCAAAAGGCAATGC
>BGPR01005095.1:27818-76688 GCA_013235015.1 Araneus ventricosus
AGATAGACAAGCTAGAGCAATTATAAATCTCTGTATTGAAGATTCACAAATTATTCATATTAAATATGAAACAACAGCGAAAGCAACATGGAATAAGCTTAAAGCTATTCATGAAAGAAGTAACTTATCTAGCAAACTATTTCTGCTAATAAAACTATACGCAACAAAAATGTCAGAAGACGGTAACATGAACGAACACATCGCTCAAATGCTCGAATTAATTGACAAGCTTAAAGCCGTAGGTGAAGAAATTAAAGACGACCATATCGCTGCACTTTTGTTAGTTTCGGTTCCTAAGTCCTACGATACTTTAATAACGGCTCTAGAAGCTAGGCCGGAAAATGAACTAACTCCAGAATTGATTAAAAACAAATTAACAGATGAATACAATCGTCGTAAGGAACAAGATTCAGATCGAAACTTGGCGCAAGCTTTCAAAACGAACGTCTCATTTAAAAGCCGTAATCAAAATAAAAATGACAAATTCTGTACGTTCTGTAAAAAACCCGGTCATTCAAGGGATTTTTGCTATCACTTAAACAAAAATTATGGATCTAGAAAAAGATTTCCATTCAAAAAGGAAGTCAGACCACAAAAATCAAACGAAAGTCAAGGTCAAAACTGTGATAGAACGTCAGTATGCATGCAGATACATGAAAAACAAAACATCCTTAACGAAACAAAAATAAAAGAAGAGCTCCAGAATAAAAATGATAAATCAACGCTCTCTTCAACAGTGTATAATGAAACAAACCCAACTACTTTTATAACTGACTCAGCACCCATCATAATCGAAAGTTCACTTTCAGACCCTAAACACACACTTCTCGCAAATGCTGATACTAGAAGTAAAGCAAAAGTTTCTTTTTTCATCGACTCCGGCGCTAGTCAACACCTAATTAATGACGAGCGCTTATTCTCCTCTCTAGATGAAACTGCGGACTCAATAAAAATAATCGTTGCAGATGGGAAAATCATTTCATCACAAGGTATTGGGAAAATTTATTTTCAAACCGTAACGAAAGACGGTATCCATGAGATATGTTTGCAAAATGCTTATTATTTACCACAGTTAGAGTGTAATTTATTGTCAGTAAAAAGAATTACCGAAAAAGGTTTCACTGTGAACTTTAACAAAAACAAATGTGTTGTAATGAAAGATAAAACTGTATATTTAGAAGCAATTTCAAATAACAGTAGTCTTTATGAAGTAATTATGCATGAAGATAAAGTTTCAAATCATAATTTTGCATATAACTGTAATAATCATAATTGCCTTTATTTATGGCACAAGCGTCTTGGACACCGCAATATAAACTCTATCAAGCAACTTGTAAAAGAAAATCTTGCTGACGGTATTTAGCTAGATAATTGTCAACACATAGGTGACTGTATTCATTGCATTAAAAATAAACTGTCAGAATTTCCTTATCCTAAAGAAGCAAAATATAGAGCTACACATCCACTTGATTTGGTACATAGCGACCTCTGTGGACCAATGCCGACACAAAGTGTAAGTGGGAAATGCTATATCCTTACCTTTGTAGATGATTACTCTCGATACTCCATGATATATTTTCTCTCAAAAAAGGGTGAAGTTCTTTCTAAATTGAAGGAATACATTGCGATGACACGAAATAAATTTGGAAGGACGCTTAAAGTCCTTAGAAGTGACAACGGAGGAGAATATATTGGAAAAGAAATCGAAGATTTTCTAAAGGAACAAGGAATTGTTCACCAGCTGACTGTACCATATTCACCCCAACAGAATGGAGTCTCAGAACGGAAGAATCGGACTCTCATTGAGATGACAAGATGTCTCCTATCTGAAGCAAACCTACCTCAAAGATTTTGGGCTGAAGCAGCAATGACAGCAACATACTTACAAAACCGCCTCCCTACAAAACCAAAAGGAAAAACACCTTATGAACTTTGGACAAATCGTAAACCTAATTTATCCCATATTAGAGTTTTCGGATGCAAAGCTTATGCTTACATACAGAAGCAGAAACGCGGAAAGCTAGATAGTAAAGCAGTTGAGGGAATATTCTTAGGTTACGATTACAGATCTAAGGGTTACAGAATTTATTTAGGGGACAACAAAATTATGATAAGCAGAACTGTAAAATTTATTGAAAATCCTCTTCCATACGCTAAGAAAGAAGCAAAAGAACTTCAAAAACAAGACGAAACACCACAGCAACTAGTTGAATTAGAACTGGAACACGAAGAAAATCATTCAATGGAAGAAGGAGAAATAAATGAAAGAACCGAAGTAAATCCATGTGAAGATGATGGAGATGAATTGAGTAATTCACAAATACAAACCAGTCAACACAGAAGATCAGAAAGAAAAACAAAAGGTATACCTCCTGAGAGATTCGCCTTTTTTGCAAATCCTGAACGAATTAAAGAACCAAAAAGCTGGAATGATGTCTTAAAGATGGAAAATCCTTATGAAAAACAAAAATGGATCTAATCGACAAAAGAAGAAATGAAATCTCTTCAAAAGAATGAAACCTGGAAATTAGTAACACCACCATCAGGAAAAAAAGGTCATCGGTTGTAGATGGACATTCAAAGCCAAATATGACTCAAAAGGCAATATCGAAAGATATAAAGCCAGGCTAGTCGCACAAGGATTCTCTCAAAAATTCGGAGCTGACTATGACGAAACCTTCGCACCAGTAGTAACATATACTACTATAAGAACTTTCTTAGCTGCAGCTGCGTACAAAAATTTAAACGTTACGCACGTCGATATTAAAACTGCTTTCTTACATGGAAATTTAGAAGATGAAGTCTACATGTCCCAACCAGAAGGCTACATTGAAGCAGATCAAGTACAGAAGGTTTGTAAACTAAATAAGGCCATCTATGGTTTAAAACAAGCCGCAAGAGCTTGGCATCTTAAAATTGGAGAATCGCTTATTAAATATGGTTTTGAACAGAGTAAAGCGGATCCATGTTTATTTAAATTCGCAAACAACGGAAATCCAATGTACATTATTATATATGTAGATGATTTGCTCATTGCTGGAAAAGATGAAGATATAAGAAAGATTATAAAAGAATTAGAAGAAGAATACGAATTGAAAAATCTTGGTGAAGTAAATTACTTCTTAGGAATAAATATTGAAAGAACTAAAGAAGGAAATTTCGCTTTGAACCAGAAGAGCAAAATTGAAGAAATTGTAGAAAAATTTAACCTGATTGAAGCAAAACCAACTAACATTCCCATGGACCCAACTTATTTGAAACAAGAAGGAGAAGATGATTTAGTACCAAACAATACCCAGTATAGAAAAGCAGTAGGGGCTTTACTGTATATAGCGACAGTATCAAGACCTGATATTGCAGTAGCTGTCAACATCCTAAGCAGAAGAAATGAAAAACCCAGAGAGAGAGACTGGAATGCTGTGAAACGGATAATAAGATATCTGAAAACAACAGCTGAATTGAAATTGATTATCAACATGGATAAAGAACCAATCTTGACTGCTTTCTGCGATGCAGATTGGGCAAATGATAAATCAGACAGAAAATCAACCAGCGGGAGTGTATTCAAACTTGGAAATTGCACAATTCAATGGATGTCAAAACGACAAAACTGTGTTGCGCTCTCATCAACCGAAGTTGAATATGTTTCAGCAGCCAATACTGCACAAGTGGTCATATGGCTGATAAACCTAACAAAAGACCTGGACTTACCACAATCTCTACCAGTTACAATTTATGAAGACAATCAGTCTTGCATTAAGCTGTCACAGTCTGACAAGCATCATTCAAGAACGAAACATATAGATGTGAAATTTCATCACATACGACACCTCAGAGAGACTGGTATGATTGAGTTAGAATACTGCCAAAGGACGGAGATGACGGCCGACATCCTAACGAAACCACTACCACGTCCTGCGTTTGAACATCATCGATCAAACTTGCAATTAAAAACTGTTTCTTATTCACAAAACAAGTAGGGGTGTTGCATATATGTGTTTTTCCAGAATAAGAAACTATAACAACTCTTCTGCACGCCAACAGATGGCATCGCTTAAACTCCGGTCTGAACTCTGAACTCATACCTCTACTTGAACTTCCTTGTAACTCTGCTGAATTGTATTCTGTTTCTGTTCTTTTCGTGTGTATGTGCCATGATGTGCTTCGCTTAATAAATTTCATTATCTCTCAAAAGGCAATGCTCTAGTTCCCACTCTGTGGTCAAAAATGGATTAAATAATATGCCTTTTATTTAGATGACTTGAATCTGCTATGCAGACGCACTTCGCATTCTACCGAGAAATGAGGTAAGTGAAATTGTTTCACTTACACTTTTTAATTAGAATATAATTAATTTTCCAACAAATGTACCTTCAGCTCGATGTTTGAGTTGGAGAGGAACTTCTTTGGTTTATGATTCAGTGGAAGAGAAAATCATTTTATGTACGTATATATATATATTTCATAAAGAGAAAAAATAGGAAGACAAACTACCCTTTTTTATGAGAAAGTGAAAACCAAAACAAATGTTTAGGAATTTGAAACTTCTGCGTTATTTTTTCTAAAAGCATATTTGAAAACTATGTTTTATTTTGCGTCCATTTATACGCAGAGTTATATCCACTTTTCTACATGGCCGCTAAGAACATATTTGTTTTTCGGTAGATTTCTAGAGCAAGAATTGACTTTATATAATAAAAAGTTAAGAAAGCGTCTAGTTTTTTCATCTGTTTCGTTGTCATTTCTCCAGTGATTCGACTATCAACATATGGTTACTCTTTTATAACGTAATAATATTTTATGAAGTTAATTGAATTGGATTTTATTGAGTACTAGTAGTCTAATACTCTACTAAATTGCAGTAATATATCAAACTGTAAAAAAAGAAATTAGACGAGGTAAAATCGTCCCAACTTAGAATAAATTTTTAATATTGCAAAATTTCTACCGTTTAACATGAGGAGTTGCCACAATCTTGGTCTTTTGAAAAGGATTTATTGCTTCATGGCAGAGAGGAGATCAAAGAAAAATGTGCCCAGTGAAATTGCATTTGCAGTGGTTATTATCTATTAATTCAAACCTCGAAACCAAGACTTGCTATTGGAAGGGGATAATAAGAGGCAGTGGAAATACTGATTATTTCTCAAGAGCAGAGCTTTCCAATAAATCCCTGAGGAATAAAATCACCAACATTCTATAGAGAATATACTTGCAGGAATTTGAGCCGGTTGTAGGGCTAAGTGTGCCACCGATTCAAACCGACGGATGTGGTTCCGGAGGCGAAGACTCTTAAAACGATTCGGATTTTGTAAGGATTAACGAAATTGTGTACAGTAAGATTAAACCCCAAAATCATGGAGAAAATGCTAAGCTTTATGTCAAAGGGCCTATTTGAAGGGGAGGATATTTATAAAAATAGGATAAACCAGGTGAAAACGCATGTGAAACACAGTTGAAAAGCGCAACTCAGAAGACTTGAATTCCCGTTTCTGGATCAGATATGAAAGGGATTTAGCGGTTAATACTTCATTAATTGGGAGTCGGAGGACATACAAATCAGGACTGAAGATGTTAAAGGTGTTGCTGAAATTGTGTGCCCGAGAACAAAGGAAAGAGAGTCCCAGGAAACGGGGATATGAAATAGGATATGGTAACAACAAAGAGGCAGGGGACGACTAAGACACGTCATTAAAAACGGGGAAGCGGAGGATTTATTAAAACGCATCTAGCAGGATTTCTGTGCATTGATCACCAAATTACTAAAAGCGTTTGGGGTTGTAAAAGTGGAAATTCTGCCCTGCATAATATAAGCGAAAGTAGGAAAAAGAAAGAAATTAGAGCATCTTGTTTGAAACATTGTAGCAGAATAATGTTTTATGCTTGATTCGGCTGTCTATCTTCGTCTTGTTTCATTGCATCAGCCGTTGCGTGCAGTGCGGATCAATTTTTACATGCAGCAATTTACAGAAATAACGTCAGTCTAAAACTTTATCATGTTAAATAGCCAAACTTATTTTATAGTCTGCGCATTTGAAACACCATTAGACTGGTGACCAATTTGTTCGCCCGGAATGTTGGTCCAGGAATCATAAAGTATTAGTAGGGAATGTCAAACATTTTAAAATTTCACCTTTGTTGTGTAATAAGACTGAAAAATACGAATTAATTGAAAAATGAAATTTATGCATAGATGAATAACTTTTTCTATGTTTGCTTCCGAAATAAAGCATTTTAATATTAAGCATTTTGATCTAAATACCTGCGCATGGCCAAATTGTGCATCAAAGAATTAAGAGTTAGAAACTTTGCAAAATATCTACGTCATTATTCACATATTGGATGAAAGATTAATACTGGCTTTGAAAAACTAAGAGAAGTAATTATGAAAAGCAGTATCAAGGAAAACAGAAAAAATATCTGTTAGACTGAAAAACACAGTACCGTCAAAAAGTACGAAACACTTTTGGCAACCGTTATCTCTAATCCGTTTCAAATCTAATATAAATATGGAGAGTTATAGCTTGAAAAAAATCCAAATCTGGTAGAAGTACAGTGTTTTTGGCCTAATAAAAATATCGTTTAAAAATTGATATTTGTCAGGATTTCGCCAAAAATATATTTTGTGAAAGGTAAAAGATTCTTTTCATTTTTTTCTTCTTCAAAATGTCTAAACGAAAAGAAACCTAATTACAATAATTGCAATACTATAATAAAAATAAATAAAAATACATATATAGAAAGAAAAGCAAATATTCATTATCACATACTAAAACGTAAAATTTGTAGGTCGTGAAGCAAAATATTTCGCTATACAATACTTAACTAAAGAAATAAAAATCATTGCAATCAATGAGATGGAATTCAGGAAAAAATTTTAAAAATTGCATAAAATCAGATTATGGGCAAGTGAAAATCAGCTCTGGAGTTAATGTAGATAACGTATCAAAGAAAGCATATTTTTCCAAGTATACTTTAACTAAGGATAAATCACTAATATATATTTTTAAAAAATTTAAATTGGTATCATATAAAAGAAGCAATTATTTGGCCTTTAAAAATTATGTAAAAATCCTTCTTGAGAGATAACTGTTTTGGAAGACGTCGCGGAGAGACAAAAACATTTTTGTTAATTCAAAGATCAATTACTAGTCAGTTTTAGTCATAGAAGTGTGGAACATTTTTTTTTTTTTGCTTCTTGCTTCAAGAATATTTTACTTAACATGACGTACAGGGCGGGACATCTGTATAAAAACTGTATATCTGTATAAACTTCATAATTTCTTCAGCAGCATATTTATTGACTCAAACAATACGAAATATTATTCTTTACGCCAACATTTTCTCAAGCGGAAGGGAAGGATATGCCCAAGCTGGATATTCAAGGAGATACTGTCCCAAACGAATTGGCGTGGCAGCACTTTACACCCTTCCAAATTAAATCCCATCCATTTGGGAGGGTTATTCTTTGATGTTCCATGTACCAGTCACTTCGATCCCCTAGTTCTACTGCGCTACTCCTCCTCCCGCTTTCGAAACATTCGAAGGAAACATCCCTCGCTTGCGACCCCACGACCTTATTTCAATTTTATAGTCCAAAGCTCTAAACGGAAAACGAACCAGGATGAAATTCCAAACAATTCCCTGGACTTCGCCGATTCTCATCGGACTTTTGCCTTGGCGATGTAGTCCAGTCGAATTGTAATCTAACATGGAAGAAAAAAAACATAATAGAAATTTTATTTCTTTAAGTTGTTGGGTCTGCACACAAAACATGGCACGATATTTTGCACAACGAGATAGGACCGGATAAGATGGGGAGGGGGAGGGAAATTGGAACGCTCGTTTTTCTGCGTTTAAACAAAAGGCTATAAATCTGAGAAGAAAACGTTAAACTAAAAAGTTATAGGTAGTAAAATTATCTCTAAAATGAGTCGAAAAACGTTAAGATAGCTTAATTAGAGCAGGAGTAAATTAAAAGAAACGTAAATTTTGTAAAATACTATTTTTAATTGCTGTAATTTTGATTTACCAAGCATAAATAAAAATTGCATCTTCTTTGCATTCCAAAGTCTTCTGAAGTTGCTAGTGTTATGAAAAAGGGTCGTTTATAGTCAGTTAATACAATTTTTATGCTGTATTTGACTCCCTAATTAATTATATATTAATAACTAATAATTATTTATACACAATTAATAACAATTAATTATTAGTTATTAATATATAATAAATAACACAATTACATCTAAAATTAATTTTAAGTTAATTAATTAATTAAACTTTAAATAATGTAAATTAATTTTTTAAAATTAAATTTATTTTAAATGCTAATGACTTACCGGCTATGATGCAAGTTAGCTGGGAATCGGGGCTATCAAAAATTGTTTCCAATTGGCCTCCGCACATGCTAAGGCCGGCCTGAGCCAATTCTATATCTGCCGTGCTCGTTCTTGCTGTGCAGTGAACAGTTGCACCGACTTGTATTGACGTATGCCAGTCATTCCATCGACTACTTTGCTCGAACAATCCATCGAGCCATCATCAGCTTTGGTAAACAAAACACGGTTGTATGCCACTCTAGGAATGTGGAAAAACTATTCCTGCTTCCATCCATAAATGTTACATGCCCAGATCGCGCAAAAGCGTTTCCTATATCTCAAGTTCAGGTCATTCTTGGTAGGCGTCAGGTATTTGCATTGCCTTTGTACAATGCCCATTTTCTTTCATCTTCGTCTATTCGTCACATCGTAATACTTTTCACGCTTCTGGTCCTATTTGCTCAAAAGAATGTTGAAATTTAGGAGAGAAAATTTGGGGAAGTATTTTTTCAGGGACGTGGTGAAAGTCTCACTAATGGGGAAGTATGGGGGGAGGGGTCTGACATTCCAAAAATGAAAACTCTAGTGATGAATTTTGCCGCAATAATTTTTTTTATGCTGTCTTATAAGGAAACGTGCATGTACTGCGAAGTATAATGTTTTTTCCGATTAACTCTAATTGTAATTTGAAATCGGGAGATATTGTTGCTTGTAACATTTAGCATATTTAACAGAGCTTAGAAAGTAGTGAGAGAACAGAAAAAAGTAAAACTTGGAAAGTATTCAGAAAAATAAGTAATAAAATAAAACTAATATAATATTCATGAATGGAAATTAATAAAAACATTTCGATCAAAATAAAGTCATTTTTTAAGAACAATGGTAAATTATATGGAGTTATTATTTTTTTTTAAAAAAAATCGATTTATATATTTTCTCTACGAAACTTTCATAGGGACTATTTTTTTTACAACATTGTATAAGACAGGTCAATCACAACGTCTTTTAAGTAATGCAAACATTCATCGCTCATGTTCTCTCGATATTATGGTTGGCGTATCTTATTTTAATATTCTTGGAAAAATTAGTTATTTAGTAAGAAAAGATTGAGCTGGCGATAAAAGAATTTTTTACTGTTTTGTAATTTAAGTTTTAGTTCTTTTCAGATCCCTTTTTCATTCTTTTAAATATGGCAAAGAAAAAATATAAATAGAAAATCAAACTTTTTCTTTTTTGTTTTTTTATTGTAGTTATTTTTTCTAAGGACGTTAAATTATAATATTAGAATTTTTTTATTATTTTGACAATTTTTACTGAAAAGACTGGGGGAATTATTGGGGCTTCTTTAATGACACGTGTGTTTTCGACAAGATTTTCAGAACAGAAGCGAATTCTGACAACGATAAAAGAACTAAAGAAAATCTAATCTACGATTTTTCTAGTGCTTCCTTAATTTTTTTTTTTGAAATGTTGTCCCTTCATACAATGCCTTTTATTATTGAATATTTAGAATTTTTTACAATTTCTTTAAGTCATGGGATCAAAAGTATCTTTTATGTTGCCTTCTAAAGTGCTAATAATAAACTTTCGCACAAATTTTGTTCCACTAGTTATGAAAGCTAGAAACCCAATTATTTCTCCAGAATTAAATCAATAAAGGAGAAAATATACGAAACTGAACCATAATTTGAAAGCAACCATTATCTTATATGATGAAATAAAACTTTTAATGAAATCCCATCCTAATTATAATTTTATACAGCCATTTCCCCTAACAAAGGAAGATCAAAACCAATTATTTTTTAAAGAATTCAGTTTGTTGCATTCAACTGTTTTTTACTGTTTCAACTGTTCAAAAATACCAATTATTTAAGATATTCTATATTGAGTTCCTTTTTCCTATTTTAACTTTTAATAATAAACTTACGGTATGCCTTCATTTTGTGGCTGAAAGTAAACAGTTTCGAAATGCTTATTCTTCGAAAATATCCCTTTCAAATTATTTTTAATCTTTTCTAATTATCTTTACTTATACCTACATTTCTACGCCTACTTCAAAGGAATATATAGATATATTTTGTCTCTAATTGTGATTAATTTTAATCTTTTCTAATTATCTTTACTTATACCTACATTTTTACGCATACATCAAAGGAATATGTAGACATATTTATATCTTTAAATGTGATATTAGATCTTTCATCCCCAAAGCATGCTTTCTACTCAATATTTACGGCATTTAATACAAATCCTGATCTCAATATGTCGACTTGGGATCTAATATAAACTTCATATAAATAAAATTATACTTCAGTTGTAAATTATGAAATAAATCTTAATTGTATTCTAGAATCAATAGTTAAATGTAAGATATTCAGTTTCTTTTCTTTTAATAATCTTGAGCAGTATTTCAAGCGACTCCACCTCCGTAGTTCGCATTTAGAAATACGAACGGTTTGAACTGGTCATTAAAGAAAAAAATTCTAAATCTGCATTTTTCCAAAATTAAAATATTGTTTTTTCATAAAGTATGCTATGCAACGGATTGTCGTTGGTTCAATTTCTCTCACAAGTTATTAGGTACAATTTTTCAATTGTGTTCCCGAAATCTACAAGACGGCATTTGGTTTTCTTCACAATGAATAACTGTTGGTTTTCTTCACAATGAATAACTGTTGGTTTTCTTCACAATGAATAACTGCTTCTGTTTTCTCTAAGCCGAATTAATGTACGGGGTATACCAAAAGTTTGACACATTTAAAAAAAATAGAAAACCATATAATTGACATAGAAGAGTTCGGTTTGCACTAAAATTCTTCTCATGGTCTAAATTTTTTTCTGCTAGTAAAAAGAAAATTAGTTCTTAATTTTGCTCATGGATGTCGATGTAACTCAAAAACAGCAAACATCTAGATACAAACATTTGCAGAGAATTTGTTTCGTCTCAAGCAGTAAAAAAAACATTTATCTTGTCGATTGTCGTATTTCAATGTCTGCGCCTTTCGTAGCAGGAACCACATCCAAACGGTACTCTAATTCAATCCGCATGTCTGCTAGCATTGATTGTGGGAGAGACTGCATTAGTAGTTAGTAGTTCTTGTCTTCAGTATTAGCCACAAGAGAAGCGTACTCTTTGTACTTGACGTAACCACAAAAGAAATCAAGAGGGGTTATGTCTGGGTTGGCCATAGCAATGGGCCATCTCGCAGAACATTCCTCATTCAAATAAACTCTTACAGTTTTACTCAGTGAGGAGGACACCATAAGTAGAATGCTAAGAGCAACGGAATAAGCCAATACAATAAAAATAGAAAATTTGGTCTATTTTTGGGTACTGTATTTCCCTTTAAACAACCATGGATTAATTATTCTTAAGATTTCAGAGATATAATTAATTACCAAAAGAATCGCCTCATTCACTTTAAAAGATAAGTTTTCCACCCTGAAAGTTAAGAGATCAAAATGATTGGGCGATTAGAGGGTTAACAATTTTTCACCTTATCTGAAATTTTAGATAAATGTAGTTACGCTTGTACGTAATTTAGCACATGTTTCATAAATAGATTGGTGTGTTTGTGTGTGTGCGCGCATGCCTACTTAGAGTAATGATTTGTACTTTGCTTGCAGGAGTAAGGATATACTTTCTGATCGCAATGAAGTCCATCTTTGGCATGGAACTCATACGCAAGATTTTGTTCATGGTTTAAATGTCCATTCATTGAGGCAAAATTGCACAAATAGGCTCCACATTCTTTTCTTAGTAATTTCAATTGCTCTATGGTGTTTTCATAACAATGTGGTGGAATATTTCCATAGTACAATAAACATTATATTTTACAATACTTTGTATGAGCCTGCGAATGTTACAGTAGAATCTTTCTTTTTTTCTCTAACTAGGAGAGTGGCCTTCTCAAGAGCTGCGACAATGACTTTCAAACAGCTGATTGGGGCAATTGAAAAGATCTGCGCTATCTGACGGTCTCGATTTCTTGAACATTCCATGATGACGCTCGTAATTTCATACAAACTTTAATGAGGACAAAGAATGCGTTTAAAAATGTAATTGGCATGTACATGAGTTTAACTTCAGTGCTAATTCAATCATGGTCCTTTTTTTCAGATTGCAGGACACTGGGCCAGTACAACACTCACATTCTTCCGCAGCCAAAAAATTCATTATTTAAACTGGTGGAATTATTGAGAACCAAATTTAAAATGTTCAGTTACGTTCGAATTCATTTCGTTATCAATATATAAAAGAGAATGACACTCACTGACTAATCAACGAATCTCCTTAACCACTGGGTCTAGAAGCTTGAAATTTGGCAGGTGGTTGCTTCTTGGGTAGTAGGTGCTCACCAAGCAAGGATTTTTTGAAACTTTAATAAGAATTTTAATTAATTAAAAATTACCCTAAATTTTAACGTTTCTCCGCCATAATGTCGGAGCATATTATGACACAAAAACATTTTTAAATCATTTTAAAATTAAAATTTAGGTTTTCAATGATACCAATTTCATTTCCATGCAACATTCTATTTAATTTTAATTAATTTTTGAAATATTTTTAAACACAATTACAATTACAAACAATGTTTTATTGTTATCCACTGAAACAATTTGGAACATGCCGGAAGAGCTCTGTCACTGATTAAAAAAAGAAAGAAAATATTATTAACTGAGAATTAATGATGGCGATTTGCGTTTTGAAAGTTATTCCTGTCGATACTTAGAGACGTAATTTGATAAATCCTTTGTAAATTATTTATAAATAAGTATTCTGTCTTATATATATTCTGTCTTATGTTTATATTATGTATATGCATTTATATTATTAAAAAATTATATGAAAAGACGAGAAAGTGTTTTTATCCCGAGCAACAAGGTACCAATAGTGTGTTACTACACAGAGGGAGTTTCGGGCATCAGCTAGTACATAAATAGGGAAAACATTGAAAGCTAAGTAAGCATCCTCTATCTAATTTCCTCCCAATGACACGGAGAAGCAAATAACGTTATCTTGGTGAAAGAATTTGTTTCATATTCCAAGGACTGAATCTCTTCAAACTGGAAACTTAATGCTTACAAAATTGCTTTGTTAATTTCGATGAACTAGCGTCTTCTGAGTAGAATCTACAAGATCGCTATTTCTTTAATGATCTCGCAATTTTGAATCGAGATCGAATCACGAGGAAAACGGTGTACAGATGTTTCGTGTGCCCAGTTCTCCACCTTACCATTCATGAAAAAACTTTGAACTTCACCAAAAATAACTGATTTTTATAAATAAGAAGATCAAGTTTAATCGAAATCTTTCACAAAATTTACAGCTTAATCTTACACTGTGTGTTAATTCATATTTGCATCATCACTCTTCATGTATCCATTAAATTAATTTTGAATACTAAAATAAATATCCGAAATTATTAAAATTGCTTACTTACAGCATTTTTGACTTATAAATAAGTCGTTTAGTAATGAAATGTTAGTTAAGCAATTCATAATTTTATTAATTAAAATTAATATTCAAACTGATCGTTTTTAATATTTTTTAAGCATTCCTTAATCATTTAGAAAGATTTAAAGATATTTGATTGAAAAATTAAAAAAAAATGTTACTTGTAGGCTTAAAACGAGTTTATTAATTGAAAAATTACTGATGGTTGAATTAGGTGACTATAACCTGAAAAAATAAGAGAAGAAAAGTGTATTTACTGAAATCTGTACCTCATCAGCGTTTTTTCTCTACACCAAAATTTGAGGAATTTTGAGTTCCCCCCCCCCCCCCCCATTACAATATCTTGTGTATTTGTGGGGTAACGAATCTGTGATACAAAGTCTTTAGCTCTGATCTTGCTTGTCAATAGTAAACGATAACCAAGCAAATCAGTATGGTTACGATGTTATATAAGAATTTTTCAGATACTTTTATTAGCTTATTTTTTCGATTATCATCAAATAGTGTTTCAGTTCTATGAAATTTTTTGAGAAATAATGCGTTCGCGAAATCTCTGACGTATAATTTTTGCGAATAATTGTATCGCCGAATTTTTTCCCACCTATCATTAAAAATTATAATAAACTTGTATTGTTTTGAAATGCTAGTAGGGGAAACGAGGGATACTTGACCCGACTTTTACTTTTTTTTATATTTCTCGAATATCTGAATTGTTATAATCATAAAGAGATTTGTTTTTAAGAAAGATAAATTTACTTATGCTAAACTGATATCTCATTTAATCATAAAACAAATATATTTCAAAAAATCACTTAGGGATATTGACTTTATGGTTAGGGATACTTGACCCTACATGCAAAGAGTTTTAAAATTCTTTTGATAATTTGTATTACTCGAAATTCAGATATTAAGTTAGTACTACTGAATCACAAAAGATGTTTATTATCGGAAAATGTTAATGAATCTAATAAAAAATAATATGGAATCTATAAAACGCAGTTGTTATTGATAAAATCTAGTTAATAAATTAAATTAGTCTGGTCATTAAATTAAATCTAGTTATTAAATTAAATTAGCTCAAAATTTAATAAAGAATTAAAATATTGATGTAATTAAATGATAAAAATTATAGCAATGGAACTGAGAACCTAGCAGCTTCGTTAGCGCGTTAAAGAAATGCCGGTTTTAGAAAATTAGAAAAAAAAAATAGCATCCAAATGGAAAAAGGATCTAAAAAATGTTGTGCAAACAAGAAATTGAGAAGCTTAATAGACTTACTCGGTTCTTCTAATATTTAAAGAAAATTGAAAGCAAAAGAATAAAAATACATTTTCAGAGAAAATTTAAATTAAGATCGAAAGACGAACTCAATAGAAAGGGCGAAACGTTAAATAAATTACAATGATGACAAATAGTTCGAGCAAAAGACTTTTATTCAAATAATAAATAAATAAATGAAACTTTCTTTCAGGTTACGAAAAACTGGATAGCTTAAATTTCAATTCTTTTTAAAGATCTTACTAAAATAATTATTTGCATTATTTGAAAGTATCATGTAAAAAAGAAATTTTATTCATTAAATAATTACTTACAAACAATTTTTAAATAATTATTCTCTATATTTGAGTTGTCATATTGCCGACAAACTCCTGGCATCAGAAAACTGATCTCAAACACAAAATGTGCTTCGATCGGCTATGACATCGAAGCTGCAATTTGATAGGGTCAAGTATCCTTAACTTTTTAAGGTCAAGTATTTCTAACTTGAATTTTTCTAAATAATCTAAAAATTAAACCACTCAGAATTAAGATGCTGCATAAAATCTATATCAATTTAAGCTAAAAGCATGATTAAAACTCAGAAATATTTTAATTTATTATATATTCAATAGTAAACTTTCTATCCACTGAGAAATGAAAAAGTGAAAATTTACTTTTTTACCCCCAAAATATATTTACCTACACACCATTACCGTGACTTTTTAGATTGGAATGAAAAACCCCTCCAATAGACCATATGACCAAAGGTCGAATAAAAATGGTACACAGAAATTACCAATTATCTCACAATCTGAGGAAATCACGTAGAGTCAAGTATATCTATTTACCCTTATAGCTAATGTCGTGAAAATTTTGTCCAGCTAAAAATGGGAGGAAGGTTTTTTTCACCGAAAAAGTTTTATGTAAAAGGTTTATTCAGCCCAGGTACCCTACCGCATGTTTGGATTCAGCGCATTGTCTAAAATGTCACAAAGTTGTGTTTCTAGCATTCCCAGTGTGTTGGAGAAGATTAAAAGGTTGCCAGGGCAGGTAACAGAAAAGCTTAAATGTTTGGATTCCACGGCATCTCCAAAAAGTCGCCAAGTTGCGTTTCTAGCAACCCCGAACGTGGCAGAAAAGATTACATATTTGCTAGGAAATAAGAGAGGAGAATTTTTTCGACTTTTCCCTCCTGCCTCCGATGACCTTCCGCTCTCAAATCTTGTCAGGGGATCGGTAAACTGAACAAATAAAAACCGACAAATTTAGAGATACAAATATATCTCTTTCGAGGGCTCGGGTCAGACAAAATCTTCTTCAAGCATTTCCTTTACGTATTGACAGTACGCTCGTAAAACTTTCTCAAATAAATGCGATATGTAAAGATTCAGAATGGAAAGTGCTGGTTTACTCGTTTTGCAAAAGGGATGGTATGTAGAAATCTGCACTCTTAGCAAACATAGATCAAACAAGCTATTTTAAGTACGAATATCTTGTTTAACTTTCACTTGACGAATATGTTTCCTGCGACAATGTTTTCCTTTTAGTAAAACTGGGTAAATTCGTAGTCTGTTCATTTCTTGCATATATTTTAACGTCAGAAAGTTCTTGACTTAGTATGTTTTATCCCTGCAGTATCTTTAGTCGACCAATAAGGGACATGCTTATCAAGTATTATCATAATATATATATATATATATATATATATATATATATTAATATGGATTTCCAAACCACTTATTAGCAATACAGAATGTGTCTTCCCTCCAAAACAACTATCATGTTAAAAGTCACGCTACCGCAGTTGAGAAGAGAGCCTATTCATGTAAAGAGGAATTTTGCTGCTTTTATCTCAAGAAACTATTAAATTCAAGGTAGTCTGGTAAGAGTAATTTTATAATTACAATAAAAATAACCTGATTATTTTAAAGATTAAGTAGCTTTAATTTCCATCGGTTCCCAATTTTTTTATTTGGCAAAAAGTTATAAAGTAGTGCTCAGCTGCCCGTTACAATACTGATTTGGGGAAACTGAGTTCTAGTGCTTAGGAAACTGGGTAACCAAGTATCTAAAATAATTTGTGCTTCAATCTTCAAAACATCGCAACTGAACAAATAATTTCTATGGCAGTAGCATAAATATAGAGATTCAGGACTGTCAAAATGTCTGGGAACCAGGATTTCAGGTAGTCTTAGGCATTATTAAATGTAGCCAAATTTCTAGCCTTATTAAGGAGGGACAATATAGTTAAAATTTGTTAAAAATCATAACGAAAGGCAGAATGCTATGCAAGATATCCTAACTAGAGAGCTATTAGAAGCTTTTCAGATGAAAGTCAAGCTTCTTACAGAAAAATTTCCCAAATAATTTGAATCTATATAGAATATAGTCTATAGCCCTTGAAAAAGTGGAATGGAATGGATTAATTTTTTGTTTAATTCTATTTTCTCGAAGTATATTTCTTGGTTTTTAATTTTCTTTGAATAATTTTGACTTCCTTTGTTTTTTGTATGCAGCGGCATATTGCGCGCTATCTAAACATTATCTAAATTTTGTAGTCTATGTTTAATTTTATTTTTAAATCTGTTTTAATTCCTAATTTAATTTTATTTGTTTATCTTTATGCTCTATATCCTAACTAGCATATTTAACTTCTTTCTCTACACTTACAACTATGATGAAGAGAACTAGGATCTAAGAAATATTTGCATTTATAGGAAAGTAAGGGCAATTTGAGCGTATTCTCTTATTCAAAATTTAACAAAATGCATGGGCATAAGCAAAGAAAAGGATATCTAAATCAAAAGATATTCAGGTGAGATCTATATATATTTTTGCACTTAACACACATACACTTAAAGTACTAAGTATACGAAATTTTAAGGCAAAATATTCATAAGTTTATCAAAAATGATGCCTTGCAATTGAATATTTTTTTTCAAAACAGGCACCTAAAGTTAAGATTTTTATTTAATAAAAACATATTTAGTTAATGATATTAATAAAAGGCTCACTACTTTCAAAGAATATTTCTTTTTTTTGCCCTATATCTTAAAACTTTCAGCACTAACCCATTTAAATTGTCTTTAAAATTGCGATGCTTTTTTATTTAAAACCCACACCGGTCCAGCCTGTCGGAAAGGATCAGTTGCCTGGTTGATGAACGAAGGAAAGTGATTTTTGCTATAAAAAAGCTCTTTTAAGTCCTGCCCATGCGAAATCTGTCTTCCTTTTAAGGGATTCCACGGGTTATTATTTTTGTCTTTCCTTAACTTAACAAGCAAAATGATACCACAGGACAGGGAAATAAAACGATCCAATGAGTAAATAGACCCCCCAAAATCGTTAAGCAAATGTGTAAATGTTTAGCAGTATCAAGATTAGAACTCCCTGCATACAGAAGAAAAGTGAACTCATGCAGTGTTTTTCTGTAAGTAAAAGAGAATTTTTCTAATTAAATTTGAGAAGAGTATTTCGTGTTTAAAAAATAAAAATGATGCCTAAATGCTCTTTTGTGTTTCTCAGGTGACTACAAATTTAATAAAAGGTTTCGCAGAACTGCTAATATATCTCTCTCCCTGGCTGCGAAGCATTCCAAGCGATCAAATCACATAATGTTTCTCAGTCACGATACTCCTCTTTCCCCTCTTTCTGGAAGCTCATGGTGTCAAATTTGCAATTTCAAGAAAGACGCTTCCGTTGCAAAGTGATTCCCACTACAGTTTTATTACTGATTTGAATTTATTTGAAAGAGGAGTGCATAAAATTTCATTCTGAAAGATAGCGAGTTAGAGAAAAGTGTCATATACTTTTTTTTTTAGTTAAGCGCGTATGCTTGCTTTGAATATTTACATATTGATGAACTTTATTAAATTATAAGCATTCGTTTATATAGGATTAAAACTTAATTGCAAAGCAAAAGTTAAAATAAAAACTGAAATTTTATTTCTGTGCAGCTTTCAAATATCTAGTAGGAAGTGTGTGAATACGATGGTACGGTCTTTAAATGAATGTATTAAAATTTTTCTTTTTAATAGGGATTAGAGGATATTTATTTATTAAAATTCTTATCTATATAGATACTGAATTTTAAAATTTATTCATTTTAAAATGTACTTCTATCCTGTGTTTTTCATAGTAGATTTTATGTTTAATTTTCGACAAGTGCCATCTTTGCAGCTTCTTAATTCAATTTTGAATTAAAATCTTAAAGGAAATTTCTTGCGCTCCTTTTTTCATGATTTATTTCTGATGAATGAGCACCTGGTTTACGACCTGGATGGAATTTAGTCCAGATGAGAACGGAATTTCAATTTTTTTTCTAACAATTCTTTTTTTCTCACTTCCCCAATATACAATTCATTCTCTTCCGATGAACTATCCACATTTTTTGCCTAAACTGATAACTTGGCGCAATTTTTCTCCTGTTTTAGCACTCTTTAAAGCACGTCAGAAAATCAAGAAGAGCTTCCTAAATTTATTTGTGCTTTCTAAATTTATTTGCCTTCAACTTCATTTACGTTTACATTCTTCGATTTTGTATACAATGCTCATAAATATAATATGTTAAGAAAGGAATGGACAAATAAATCGTTACGCCGTCGGGTTGATTTTTTAAATCTCTAAGGTGGGGCAAAGTCTTCAAAATACATGTTACAAATAGGCAACTTGACATGCTTGGCGATTTTGATGAAAATTGGAAGACATGCTCTTCGTTAGCCGACTTGAAGTACTGTAGGTGTGTTGATGACTTGGCCATTTTTAATGAAATTTTATAAACACACTTCGGATTGGCAAACTACAAATGCTATTAGGGTAAATAAACGTTAATCGAATCCGTCAGGGTAGTATGGTGCAAAGAGTTTTAAATACATTTAATAAATATGTCGATTGCATCAAACTTGATACAGCTGGGACATATTTGATGACAGAGGAATATATATTCCTCATAAGCTGACTTAAAGTGGTATATGAGTAAATAAAAGCTGAGCCATTTCCTTAGAGAGGGGTGGGGCAAAATCGTCAAAATGCACGTGAATTATATAGGGCCGATTGACATGCTGTTGGATATGTCTAGGGCGATTTTGGCGAAATTCTGTACTTATCTTTCTCAGTGGTTTGATTAGAAATACTCTATGAGTAAATAAACGCTACCACAATCCCTCAGAAAAGGATGATATAAAGCCGTTTAAATACATCTAACAACTAAGAAATGGGCCAATAGACATGAAATGCAATACTGCTAGGGAAGTTTTGGTGATACATGGTACGTATGTTCCTCACTGTCTGACTAAAAGTACTGTAGGAGTAAGTAAGCGCTAATCCAATTCCTCAGAATAGGGTGGGCAAAATCCTCAAAATACATGCAAACACTAGGACCGATTGGCACGCTGTTGGATATGGCTGGGGAGATTTTGATGAATTTCGGTACCTAAACTTCTAATTAGCCAATTGAAAACATTGTAAGGTTGAATAAACGCCAACCTAATCACTGAGATTAGGGTGGGACAAAGACGTTAAAATACATAGGCGAATAGACGATTGTCATAAAATGTTACACAGCTGGGGCAATTTGATGAAACTTTAGGCACTTATTCCTCATAGGCCAACTAAGAGCACTTTAGAGATAAAGAAACACTAACCAGACCTCGGTTAGTGTGGAATAAAGACATAGGTCGATTGAGACGAAACTTGCTACAGCGATTCTGATCAACTTCGGTAGGCGCATTCCTCATTAACCATCATGATATAGTGGTGGGGAAAATAAACCCTAACTCAGTCCATCAGGATTGTTGCTTACTGGTGAAGCGAAGTGAAATCATTGTGAGTATAACGCATTGTGATGAAGTGAATTGACTCTATTTTAGATGTAGAGTACCTGGTTTTACCCCACTCTTCCCTATGCATGCATATCAGGGGCTTAGTGGAACCGGAACGCCGACTTTCCAACACTGTCAATTTCATTTTTCTTACAAGAAATAAATAAGAAAAGTTGTAAGATTTCCCCTTAAACTGGGCGATTTTAGTATACTCCATACCTTCGAAAATGGGATTGTTGTTTCAAATTAATAAAAGTAAAAGGCCACTGGCAAGTGGAAGCAGAAATTGAATTATAAATATCAAGGCTACCAATATTTACCTACATTTCAATTTTGATTCTGAAAGTACAAGATATTTTCTATATTATTTATTCAAGTCATGATTTGATAAAAAAATTTACTTAATTGTGGCATAACTTAAAATTAAGATAATTAAAAAATATTATTTTTTTAACTTCATCATTGTATTCGTGTTCTGAACTATAGCACGCATTATGTTAAAGTTAGATTCAAAATAAAATATAAATAAACAACTGCAAAATATTCCTTGTTTCATTATTGGCCTTTCATTATTTATATATCTATACAAAATAATTACGCATTTTAAACGCAAAAAGATATTTTATTGTGAAGCGATCCCCTAATTATCCTCCCTATCATAAGATCTATTCTTCTCCCCCAACAATACCAGCCAGGTCAGTGTGTACTGGCACACTCACCACTGATGCGTATGATATCTTAAACATTGTGTCTTCTCTTCTTAGTACAATGAACCAAATATATCGTATTTCCAAGTCCTTTAATCAATATTTACTTTAAAAATACCGAAATGGTTTACAGTGCTGCACCGTATGACTGAAATTAATCAGAATTTTGAAAACATCTCATTAAAATCGGATTACAGGCAATTTGGGGCTGCTCTGCGGAAATTTTTAAAAAATTATCCTTCCACTAGTATGAAATCACATCTAAAATTCCGGGAATCGAAGTATTTGAATGTAGGATATAACTCAATGCTACTAATTAATAAGGAGTATCTTATTAAAAATTAAATCAATATAATTTATTTGTAAAGTAACTGCCATGATTTATTTTGTTTCCTCTAATTAGGCGAAGTTCTCGTTTTATTGAAAACAACATTCTAAAACAGTTGAAAGAACTTCATATACTTCAATATTCACTTTAAAAAATTAATCTGCATATAGAGCACACAAACTGCATTTATTTAAAGAATTGTTTTAAATTAAAGTGAACATTTCTAGCCTTATTTTGACTTTCAGTAGAACTCAATTTAAGTTTTAATTAAAGTTTTGGAAATTTATATCCAATTAGGGAGGAATTTTAATACAAAATAATGCTTCTCTAGCAACAGATTTTTTTAGGCTGCTGATGGTGTTAACAGAAATACGGTAATAATAACTGAGCCATAGGATTACATGCACTTCTTAAACCTTTTGTATCCGAATTAATTTACCATCAAATCTGCAATTTTATTTTTGAACCATTAGATAAGTTTTGGGGCAAAATAGCTCCAGAAAAGAGAAAAAACTTTAATTAACTAAAATAATTAATTAAATTAATAAATAATATATTTAATTCCTTCCTTTAGGTACTATCTACTGCTTGCTGGTGGGGCTACATTAATCGGGTTTTGTGAATTCCGTCAAGGGAAAAGGTCATATTACGAAGAGATAAAAGTGATTAAAGTGGGACTTTTAAATACCATCGGGATAAAAGGGGTTACAAGAAGAAATTTTCGAATTTCTTGAATAATGGAATACTTTTATTTTTCGAACAAAAAATATTTCTATCTTTTGTTGATAAAAACCAAATTTTTCATCTACAACTCTTAATTGTATGTGACTAAACTAACAAGCTTTGTTCATAATTGTTTTTTCCGAATGGATAATTATTTTTAAAGCAATTACAGGGTAATTTGGAAAGAGATACTCCAAGAATAAACTTTTTCACACCGATTGTTGAGCATTTCAGATTGATTATTGAAGACTTCGATTTGAAAATTAGAAAGTAAGCTTAAAACACAGAATTATGTGTGTTAAATGTTCTGTGTTAAATTAAACACAGAAAGTAACCTGGTTATTACATAACTCTTCCAAAACCTGTTTTATTTAAAATGAAAGCTTGCAATTCGCCTCTGGTGACGTAAATACATAAAGCGATACACTTATTTCAAACAAACTTTTCCTCTAATTTTAAAATTTTATGGTTCCCAAAATCAAAAAATCCAAAAGATTATCTTGCGTTTCCAACATTTCCATATTTTCCTCAACATATGTTTTTCAATATGAGTGCCGATTATGTTACGCAAGTTTTGATTATGTTATATTATATATATAATATTTTTTTCCTTTACTGTTAGATTAAATTTTGAAGAGTAACTTTTAGGGAAAGAAAAACGCTGAAATAAATAAAAACTACTATGACGTTTTGTCTTCTAAAAACTAAGGTTATTCAATCTGTTTCCTCCGAGCCTATGTCTTTAGGCAAAGTTATTGAAATTGCTTATTCCGAATTCCTAGTTTCGAGATTTAAATTTAATTAGTTTTCTTTCTTTCTTGATTGATTGTCAGAACTTTACCATTTTTGTGCAACCAAAAGTCGAGATTTTTTTCATACGAATCCTTAAAGCTTCAAAATAAATATATTTGAAAATTTTTAAAAATATGTTTGATTTTTATGCATTAAGTGGCAGATGGAAATACGGGTTGGTAAATTCATGTATTAATTAAAATGCATAAAACATTTTCATTCAAAGTAAATGTCAACGCAGATATAAAAAAATTTCAACGAGGTACTTAAAATGTCAGTGGTGAAAAAATATTAAAAATAGAATATAAAATATGAAACATAAAAAGCAGAAAGTGAAAACTACACCAAACCTCCAAACTACAGAGCAAACAAAAATGGTTCTAAATAAAATGCGAATACAGAAAAGTAAAATAAAGATCCAAACATGTAAAAACGTAAAAATTGGCCACACCACAGTTGACTGCACCAACCAGCCCAGCCAGTCCAAAATTACTAGAATCAATAAAACACTTTATACAATCAAAACTATTTACAGAAGGCTAAAAACCAAACCAGCTCAGCCGGCAGGAAACTAAATACACAAAGCAACTAAGACTGTCCTAGCTCTTGTTCAGCCGGTTGCACAGGTGCCCACAAATTCTAAAATTTTTTTCCAGACGTAACAGACACTCCCTGTTTTTTTCTCAGATTTTTAAACCAGGCGACTCGGTGTTGAACTGCAGGCTCCTTTAGGTGATATTCTTTAATTGGAGGGCATTTTAATCTGTAGTTGTCAGCATCACCGCGTCGACCACAAGGGAAAACTGACGAATTGAGTCTTTTAAATAGTCAGGGATATAACAGGGAAATGGACCGTGTGACATTAAGAAGATTAAAAATTTGCTACAAATTAAAAATTTCTTATCCACACAGGGTACGTAACTCCTGACCTTCGTCCTAGATTCAGAATCATAACCGTCCCCTCTGCACTGACAATGTTTGATCTTCGTATTTTTTGAAGTTCACAAAGGAATAGGGGTTCGGATTACTTAATTCCTCTCCCGCAAGGGTAGCTAATTTTGCATGGTGATCGGTGAGCTCGTTACCTGGGTCGTCGACATGCGCTCCGACCCAATCGAACCTCACCAGATCACCGGCGGAATAAAAGTTCTTTTTAACAATAATTACAGAAGCAGATTTAGGCCTTGCACTCCGCAGAGCCTCGACGGGGCACCGCCTGTCAATGTGAATATTGATCTGTTTCTGGTTCTCCAAAGCCCAGAGAGCGGGGAACTCTAGGGGGGGGGGATTGCGATCCTATTTTAAAAAACCGGAAAACTGTCACGTGTACAATAGGGTGGATCGAAAATTCAAAGTATGGATAAAATAATCGGCATAAGGCGCAAAAGTTGTGTTTTAAGTGTAATAGCATACATGCAAAATGTTTTCAACTTTGTTTAATATCTTTCGGTGCCTCAAGACACTTAAATATTTGCAGAAAAAACGATTTTTATGCAAATTTCGAATTAAAAATAAAAAATAAAAAAATGTGTTAAAGAAACGATTTTACAGGGAGAAACGTAGAGGAGAGGGCGAAGGATTGATTAAAATACCAACAAAAATTGGGAAACTATTGTAATGAAAAATATCGTGTTTGTTCGATATCACATTTTGTAAGTGTACAAATTTCGATACATGCAAATGCCAAAAAGACATGATAATTCCACTTGCTGAGCGATTTTTTATAAAATATCAAAGATTAGAAAGGAAAATGGATATTGGAGGAGTGTGCGTAATTACGACTAAAAAAAAAAGAGAAAAGGGAAAAAGAAAACAGATGGAAGACAAAAGAATAAAACGTAAAATGGTTAAAACTGATGCTGATGCTGCTCATGCTCAATCAATGGAGCTACTTGAGCTCAACACTATGTCTTCGTCCTTGTATAGAGATACGGATGTAATTACCTTGAAATATCAATCACAAAACCGTTTAGATTTCCCTATCTACATAGTGAATGCTATTCTGACCTGGCATTAAGAAAGCCTGTTCCAGTTGTTCAAGATGGCTAACAATTGCAGGTAGCATTTTAGGGTTGTTTGTGGTCACAGAAAAACCATCTGGCAATTCTTACCAACCATCGTATTATTCTTGCAACATATATTATGAAGGTATATGCAACCTGTTTGGTCCATGTCAAGACAAAGCCCTCCATAACAGAAGGAGCGCTGCGTATTTGGAGACTTATCTCATTTTCTAGATATTTGGAACCCAATTTAAGAAATATAGTAGACACTTTCATTCAACGAAATAGCTTCGTTTGTCATCCTGAAAATTTTCTATTGTCAATGTTCACAGATAACAGAGAGAATATAAGGTCTTTAGCACTACAAACACTAATTTATGCTAGAAATGAAAACAGAGGATCATCAGAATAAGAATTTTCCAAGTACCAGAAATAGACTTTAAAGCAAAGGATTATTTTGCACTTATTAACTGGCAACGAGTTGGGCCTTTTGAACCACATCTTTTGATGAATGTCCCATTTAAAGAAATGAGGCATGGTAAAAGCTAGGAAAACGGAGGAATATTCAAAATATCCATGCCATACCCAAGCTGCAGAAAGATGTTTTCGCTTAGTGTCTGAAGCATCGGAAAGTGTATATGGAGAAGAGAAGAGACACGGCTTCATATTGAATAGGAGACAATCAAGAAGTCTTATCAAGCTTTATAATACCAAAAAGGATTACATCCTTTCGAAATATGTAAATCTTCAAACTAATATAATTAAAAAATCTATGATGTAAGTTCACTTTTTATAAGTTTTGTGATTTATTGCTTTGACAATGAAATTTATACTTCATGTATTATTATAAAATTATAATTATTTATAAGTTTATACTTTGATACTTGAATAATCTGCCAATTTTTCAAATATTTTTCATTAATCCACAATTTTTAATAGATATTTGTAAAAATGTCAATTTTTAACTTTTTGGGGGGCGTTTAGGCCACCAGAAGATATGAATGAATTTTAATGATAATATAAAAACGTAAACTAATATACCCAAAAGAAAACTTTCTTACCCGGCGCTAAAGGAAATTTTGAAAATACTTTTTTATTTGTTTCCAAAAAATAAAATGTCATTTTTAACTATTTTTTGGGCGCTTGGGGCACTGGAAGATATGAATGGATTTCAATAAAAAAATATATGTAAACTAATGCACCTAAGACACGACTTTCACACCACATGCCAAAAATAATTTCAAAATAAAACAAAAGAAATTATAAATTTTTATAAAAAATTCAATTTTTAACTATTTTTGGGGTGCTTGGGGCACCGGAAGATATTAATGAATTTCAATAAAAAAATTATATAAACTAATATATTTAAGACACAACTTTCCCGTCCCATGTCAAAAATAATTTCAAAAAAAATTTTTTTTCCTATACTTTTCGATCCACCCTAGTGTACAAATCCGACCTAATTTAATTAACGGAGGAAAAATGAACATATGTACGCATGCACATTTACACATACATACAAACAAGTACTTTCAAATAATTGCATTATCGAAGTAAAAAGAGTTTTTTAATTGAAAGATATTAAAAATTCATTTTTGTTTCGCTGCATCGTTTCTTGAAATTGCTTAACTTTTTGTATTATCTACATTTAATTGAAAAAAAACGACTTCTTTTTTGGAGGGGTTAGTTTTTAAAGTTCTGGTAATTGCTGTATTTTAATTTTTCTTCGTTAACAACAGAAAAGTTTATAAAAGCAACAAGTCGTTTTAATGTCTTTATACTTCAAACCCCTTAGATAAGATTTAAACCTGAATTATCAAAATTAACTATATTGGTGATTAAGAACTGCTAATGAAAAGTTAATGGCTCATGAAATGCAAATTTTGTTTTTGTGCCTACCTATTCTTAAACCTTTACCAAGATGGTCTTAAGAGGGATTTTACAACCTAAGTACCTCACACATATTTTTGCTAAATGAGTAAAATTATATTTCGTAGTTTGCGTAGCATCTGAGCTTTCAATATTCGAGGATGTTTTATATTCTGTCCTATTGGCTGTATAAATAATCTTTGATATTAGTTGCTCTGAAACAAATGTGCGTCAGGTAATTACTCAACATTTCACAAATCTTGAAATGGGTGACTTGAGGAAGCAAAATAGCAGGATTCCGGATAAATCCGAACCACTGAGAATCTGACCGTGTTTCAAAATGGCGATTCCCTTCCCAGAATAACAATCGCACAGCTTCATAGCAATTGTTGATCAAACTGAAATAACCAGCCGTAAATTAAGTATTTTGCTCATCCATACTTATTTTAAATTAATTTATGAATTCTTATTAAAATCATAAATGAAATACTCAAATATAATAATATTAATATATATATATATATATAATTATTATTTTCAAAAATTCATTAAATATTTTTTTGATTATTATGATTGCAAATAATCGTAATAAATCGCTTCTGAAAAATGCGGATTTCCGTCACTGCATCAGGTATCAGAAGACTGTCTAAATGTTAATACAGAAAATGTAACAATATAATTTTCATATTATGAGCAAATTTCGTTCACAAAACTTAGTGCAGTGAAACTTGATCACTCAATGTGAAAAGATTTGTTTTAGTATTTTAAGCGAAATTAGCTTGTTTTTATATGATTCTTTTCTTGTTTTTTTTTCTTTTTCTTGTGTTTCGTTATACGCTTGGTGTAATTTTTCACCAAAATTATGGCAACTAAATGTATGCTTGTCTTCATAAATTCTTATTTGAATTTTTAAAACCCTCTTTATAATTTAAAATCATTTTCTTCTGTTATAGAAAGCATATTGTTTTGAAATACTGTTATTATAAAGATGGAATCAGTGACGGCTCGTTCACTTGCTGCAGCACTCCCTGAAATTATTTTTAAAATTTCCTTTTTTTATTTTAAATTTATTTAGTTAATTTTCCACTCTGAAAATATCTCTATAATCGGAAAAAGTAATAAAATAATAAAAGAAGACAGAAAATGAATCAGAGAGACACAGGTTATAGCTGTGAAGCGAAAAACCCTCACGCCCACTTCGCATAGCTGGGTGATAAATCGGGAGAAAAGAAACAACCCTTTCTCCCTGTGAATATAAAAAAAAATTATCTTATGGTTAGCGCATATTTTCGAGAAGTGCCTCAAGGAGTCATTGCACTCGAATTTCGTTACTCAAAATAGTAAATTTAAATTGTTGCAGAGAAATAAGTATGAAACACTAAACACGTTTATTTTTACAAAAGATTATAATTTGTTAAAGTTAAAAACTACTTGCGTTTCCACTTTTTTTCATTTTGAACACTGCTCAGGTGTCGTCCTCGTCATATGACCGCGGTTCAAAATTACAGGGTTCACCCCAAAATAATTCTCTATTTGTTTCAAAACGCGACATTAATGTAACTAAACTGTACACTTATCGACAAAATGAAAGGATTGTCGGAAAGATTATGCTCACTTTTTAAAAGTTTTCAATTATCGTCTAATTGTGTAATCTTTTACTCAAAATTTTTCGCAAAAGAATTCAAAACTAGATCTCCTGCACAAGTATGAACACGAGGAAAAGGAAAATTAGACATCCTACAATCTTTTGCAAAATGGATGCATGTTAGAATTGGGATGTGCAGGGTTGTATGAAGGTAATTCTGTTTCTGAAAGCGATCGTTTCATATAAGTTAGTCAGTTACCATATAAATGAAGGGGGATGGCAGGTAAACACGATTGAGAGGACAAATGCAATTGGATATTGTGCTCTTTTTAAAGGGCACTTTTCATTTTTGAAGGGTTAAGGGAGGCATTTGCCTGCTTTTATTTGTTGGCCTGAGGCGTCCTATACACACTCCTTCCAATCCCTTCGAGCGATCGCTTCTACTCCAAAGCATTTTGACATTATAGATACTTACTCACTGTGAGCGAGTATTGCCACCAGCAACCCTAAATTTCCTTAAATGAAATGGAGTAAGATCTTGTCCACATATTTGAAAGCCGTTACAGAATTTACCTCAATGCGACCATTGTTGATGATTCGCCTGAAACCATGAAACCTCTTCTGTGGAAATGGGATGTTTCACGAACAAGAGAATGGCTAATTGCGTCTTTGCTTCCTCCACATCAAATCTCCTCTGGAATCACTTTTCAAGCAATGCATATACTCATAAGTACACAGTGCACTGTCTCATTTCTCCTGGCCCCACTGAGCATGACGATGAAATCACTTTAAACGGGCTCCTTTGGAAGATGGACACAAAGCATCGGACTTCTTGAATGCAAATGAATTTTTGAGAAACCGAAGATGTAAGCTCCTTTAACAACCTGAAGGTCAAAAATCAATCAGCCGAAGTTCACCTCGCCAAAAGAGAAAACTTACGACAGCCACGCTGGAATGTAACTGAAGTGATTAAAGCTAAATTTCTTTACTGAGTTTTATTTCCGAATTCAAAACTCAGCTAGCTGGCCGGTATGCAGAAGTCAATTATTGTATCAGGGTCTTAATCGAAATCCAAAAAATTTTTATAGAGCTTCTTTCAGAGGTGTTTCAAAAGAAACTGTTTCGTTTTATTCCCTTTTTCTTGAATGCAAAGTTCGAAAAAAATCATTAGAAACATCACGATCAAGTTTAATTTAAAGAAAGAAAGATCTTAAACGATGACATGACTCATAAATATCAACAATAGAATCTGAATACCTTTTGAATGCGAGTAAGTATTCCTTCCCGTATTCTCGAACCTATATTTGAAAAGGAAAATTTAGATAAAAGGTTTTTTTTATTATATCTAACAACTTCAGAAATTAAATGGCAAAATGTAGAAACAGATCGATAAAAAACTAAGTTGTTTATTTTTATACAGTTTGATAGAAAAAATTAAATATGACTTCAAGGAAATATTTACAAAATGTGGCATCAAAGTTAAAATCTGATTTGGAATATTTCTTCTCTCTTTTTCCCCCCTTCTTCTCTGATTCAATTTGGATATATTTAAATAATACTAAAATTATATTTGTCGTATAGTTCCATTTGAAATCGTTTAAAATTTCATTCTGTAAGCCTTCCCAACATGCATTGTTGCAATCTAATTGGCAGGTGCGCATTTTTACAGAGCGCAGGACACGTCATAAACTTCAACTGAATGTCTTCGATTATTATTTTCGGCAGTGCCTTAACGTGTTTATTTGTGTCGCATATTTTGCTGTCTATATAATGATCATTTTCATGCTGCAATATTTTAAATATTGTTTCAGATTACCGTACTCTGTGCTGTTTTCCTACAGAACAGAACGCCTTCTCTTACCCCCGTACCCGCGACCAGACCGGTCACTGAACGGCTTGATGGGAAAGACACGGGAAATTTATTTAAGAAAAAAAGATAAACAAAACAAACAAAAAGAAAGAAATGATTATACTATATACAGCACGGGCATTTTCACTTTTACACTATTAGCTCGTAATAGTCTTATTTTCTTTAGAAGATTTTTTACCTTTCTCCCCTCGACCGGGGGGGGGGGAGAATGTCCGGTAATTTGGAGCTTGTTGGTTCAGATCTCAGGAAAGTTGAAGGCTTGGGAGGACGGAAAATATCTCTGTTTCTGCTTATGAATTCGACAATCCTACGAATTTTATACCTCGAGACGAGGTTACTGGCTATTCTTTTCATCCAAGGATTGGGGTGGTGCGATGAGCTCCCGATATGTGGAATAGAAATGGCCTCTGAATCGAAAAAAGTTTCCTCTTCATTTTTTATGTTGGATTTAGACACCAAGCTGAAGATGTGTGGGCCAACATTCTCTCAATCACCTTTTTATAGAGAGTCCTTCTGTGCATGTGAGAGATTCCCAAATTGCCACTTGAGATTCTTCTGAGGTTCTGCTGCATTTTGATAGCCTTCTCTGCTTGTTTATTATTGTTCTCCAGTCAGTTAAGGCGATCATCAGCGTGTATCCCTAGGTACATAAAATATTTAACTCTATTTATGTTCTATCCGTTCCATGTGATCTTGGGACTTCTTGCCATTTTGCTAAATAAGATATAATTTGTTTAATCTGTTGAAATGACAAGTTCAATTTCTGAGCACCAGGAGCTCAATTGGGTTATTGCACTTTGCGTGTCTTTTACAAGGCTTTTATTTGCATCCGCTTCAATGACCAGCACAAAATCCTCTGCGGAGGCTTGTATATGAATGTTATTCGGCCAGACTTGATTGAGTATTTCGTTTGCTATAAGGTTCCACAGGGTCGGGCCACTACACGAACCTTGAGGTCAGCCTTGTTTTCGATCATTTGTGGCCATACCTTGTGGTGTCAGTAGTGTCACTTTCTTAATTTGAAGAAGGCTGCGAAAGAATCTATTTATGTTAATTGATCAAGTGCTGGCGTCTAAACTCTTAAGTACAGCTCGATGCTGCAATTTGTCAAAGGCTCCCTTGATGTCGATAGTGAGCACTAAGCCATGCTTGCCATCTCTTCTTGTTGTTTGAATATTTCTTAGTAGCTCGTTGATGGCTGCATCCACTTTCGTGCCTTCTCTGAAGCCATGCTGTCGGTCGTTCATTCTGTTGGTGGCCTTCAGATGATATGCCAACCTCTGAGTTATAAGTTTCTCCAGCACCTTCCCTATTGTCGGTAGGAGTGTAATAGGACGATAAAAGGAGGCCTGCCGCTGGTCTTTTCCTCCTTTCTGGAACAAGATAATATTTCCTATTTTCAAGGAATTCGGGAAGCATCTTAGGTGCAGGCACGTGTTGAAGAAGGTTGGAAAGATATTATTGAAGCGCTTATGAATGATTTTAATTAGAAGATTGTCGATTTCAACTATACCAGGGGCTTGTCATTATAACGAAAAAAATAAGTGAGAAAATCAATAACGTGTATCTTTTGTTTCTATTTTGTTTTCAAAACTTTTTCGGGCCTTCTAAAGTTGCCTCGGGACCTTCTAAAGTTGAAGAACCCTAGGAAGTGGCTAACCTTGCGTATTTCATATTCCGTTCATTATATCTAAACTGACAACAGTATTTTTTTAATTTGATTATTTTTTACAAACTCTTAGTAATTTATGTTCTGTTTGGAATCCATTTTTATATATTACTAGCAGTACGCGCACGGCGTTGCCCGTGGAATCAGGACTTTAACAAAATGAAAAAAAAAGAACCGCCCACAATGACATGAAAAAGTTTTGAAAACAAAATCAAAATAAAAGATACACATTTTTTGATTTTCCTGCTTATTTTTTTTTCACGCTACAGTACAGAGTACGTTAATCCAAAACAATATTACAAAATTGGAACATGAAAAAGATTTTTATACAGCAAGCAAAATATAAATAAAATCCGAAAATAATAATCGAAGTAATTCATTCAGGTGAAGGTCATGACGTATCATTCGCGTCCAATCAAAATTGGCATCAACGTTCCGAAGAAGTGCCGTTTTTGGAATTCGATCGAGAAAAATAACTCGCAACGGCCCAGAAAAAAAATCGTTGCCCGTGGGATCGTTATTTCAACAAAATAAAAAAAATGCCCACATACAATTACATAAATAAAAGTTTTAAAAACGAAAACAAAACAGAAATATATATTATTGAGTTGGTCCGCCTCTTTTTCCTCTCGACCGAGTACCGTTAAATCCAAAACAATGTTAAAAAATTACAATGTGATATTTATTACACCGCAAGCAAAGTATGAAATTCAAAGAAATAAGTTAAGACGCGCTTAAAAATAATAATCGAAGTAACCGAGTAAATAAACCATCTCCTCGCAGAACGCGAAAGTAATGACGTCACCCTGGCCCTTCAGCCAATGAAATTGCCCGCAACGTTCCGGAGACTATCGTGGGCGGAAGCTTCGCTAGAGGAAACATATCGTTCAACTACCAGGAAAAAATTAATTTAAAAAAAACTAAAAAAGATATTTTAACCATTCTCCTTTTAAATCCGACAGAACCGTTGCAGTTATAAGCTGAAAAAAATTGAAAATAATAGTGTTATTAGAAAGTCGGATGCGACAAATTTAAAATCAAAACCAACATTTAGACGGCAAAACTGACTGATTTTTAAAAAATTCTCAAAATTCAGTAATTTACGATAGAAATTCAAAACTAACTTCATTAGAACGGAAATCGCGTGTTCTTTCCGATGGTCTATCTATTTTTGTCGTACAATTATTCGAAACCTTTCTATTGAGAAATTAGTGCGAAAAATCAACCAAAACAACACAAAACATTAAATAAAAAAATTTCTAGATTAAAATTTAAAATTTCGGCTTCGAGGTGCATTCAGCCACCATTGCGACTACCTGTGTACCAAATTTCATGGCTGTAAGTGCGATAGATTCGTCTGGACATCGCAGACAAACACACACACACGCACACAAACATTGCCTTTTATAAGTATAGATTCTAAAACTAAAAAATCGTAATGCATACAATTGTTTTGAGAGGGTATGTTTTGGGATTCTTCGTTCCTGATATTTCATTTGGCATTTATTAATTGCAAAGCAAGTATTTTATTCAAATAATTTGTTTCCCGTTAAGGGATTTTTTAAGATTTATCAGCCTAGTGGGTTTAATTCCCATGAAGGGATGCCCTTTTCTTTGCGAAATAGCATATTTCAATCAATTAATTGAAACATGGCCCCTTTTGGCGCGTTTGGCCTTATTTTGCCTTCCTGGTTATGTAACCCTGGATTGGTTTGAGAGAACTAACGTGGAATCAATAGTTAGTGTAGTTAGCTAAAGGAAGGAGGTGGACTTTTGTTGGCATCATCGTATAACAACGGAGTATTTGAAAACGGAGGTAAGCACATTTGGATGCAGAATTTAAACACACAACTTTTCTAATCAGAATAAAGTTAAAGCGTGAACTCCTGCACTCTATACCTGTCTTAAAATTCCTTGCACGTCATATCCTCATTACGGCAATAAAATATATATATTGTTTTTCGTTATCCCAGCTTAAGTCTGATGAAGCAAATGAACCTAAAGAAATGGAGATTCAGCCGTTTGGCTTGAATACTTCGGGAGAGCTATGATTAGATGAAGAGGATGATAGCGGAACTCCTTGCAAACACAGGCACATTGCCCCCGAATTCGACACTCATATTATGGTTCGTAATATCCGATTTTTTTTAAAATCATGAATGCTCATTTTACTCATTTCATGATTTTATCATGTATAAATTATCGTTGTAAAACTGGTTGTCATCAAAATTTGCTTCGGTCTAAAGAAAGAAACAATGCACCAGCATGTTTGGTTTAAGCGATGCGAAGATTTTAGCTTTCCACGTCCTGAAAGTGAAGAAGTATGCGGTTTTCGTGCGACATTTTTGCAAATATATGGGGGAAAGTGGGGTAGAACCGGGTAGCTAAGGTTCGAAGGTCTCTACTAGAAATAGAGCTTGTGAAATTTTATTAAAATATTCATTGTTTATTAGAGTGAAATATATCTTTCCATAAAATTCAAAGTTTCATCACTTTTTTCATCGATGATTTCTTTATAAAAAAATGTCAAACTAAACGAAGACAGTTTTCACGTTTGATTAACTCTTGTTCTTTATTTAAATTAGAAAATTCATCATTTATATATAAATAAACAACATCTTATGTGTTTTCATCGTCTTCATCGGAGGAATCCTCAATACTGACAGTCTCGGTCTTACGCCACTTGGAGAACCCGGTTTTACCCCAAGTGCAGAGGTTATAAGAAACGAAATAGAACTGCGCAATTATTGAAGTAAAATCTTATTGTTTGATAGGGTATAAATCCGTTAAAAGCGTATAATAATCTGGTCTAAATATTGCTTTTATAACTATAATGATTTTTAAGTAAGGATGGTTTAAAATCAAACGAACATTAGAGAGTTGGGGTCTAAAACAAATAAACCTTCACAGATGCAGTGAATTCAACAGTTACAGCACGCCACTATGAATGTTCCTTTTTCTTGACTAATAGAGTGTAATTTCGTATCTGTCTGTTAGACAGGAAAAATAATAGCGCCAGAATCAAGGTTAGCCGGTTTCATCCTACTCTCCCCATCTCACTTTTTTTCTTTTAAGCCTCCTGATGATTGTTAGAATTCCAAAATTGAAATTAATGCGCATTAACAATATAAATTACGAGATTTTTTACCTGTGCTTGTCAGGCGCATTGCACCCGAAGGAGGATACTGCGCCCAAAGGAGGATTAACTTGTTTCATGTCTATAACGATGAAAGTTTGTAATAGATATTTTTACACAAACTCTGATGTTGCAATTTTGATATTTTGTACACTTATGGAAGACAATACACTATAAACTGTTGAACTTAGCTAAAAAATCTCCTTTCATAACTCAGAATCCAAACAGTATCCCATGGTGTGTATACTAATTTGTAGACAGAAAGTGTTCTTAAAAGATAAAAAAAGCATAAAAAACAGAAATGATGAAACAATAAAACATAAATCAACAAAAATATATTCGATAAATGGAAAAATAAATTAATTCCAGTATTAACATCTACTTGATATTAACATAGATGTATCAGCATAAATGAGAAAAGTAGGAAACCGCTGAAAAAAAAGCTGTCTGAGTTTTTTATTGCCGTCTGGTCTGAATATCTTTTGTCACGTAGCCCACATTCCTCAGCGTTAACGATTTTGTTGCCCTTTGTATAAGAGAGTAAGGCGACCAGGGACTTTCAAAATCATTTTTTTTAATTCTCAACTAATCGTTTTGAAAGTTTGCAGGCATTAGTAGGAGAACTATATAAGGCAACACGCAAAATTTCACTCCAATATATGTATTAATTTCTGAGTTATGGGTATAAATGCAATTTTAACAGTAATTAATGGCCTTCACGATAAACGCTCCAGGCGCTTAATTTTTTGTTCAAATTTCATGACATTTAATAATAGTATAATAATATATGTGGAGAAGAAATTTTAGCATTCATGTAGAAGTTGCTTTGTTATTAAACTGTAAATGTTTCCTTCCAAATCAAATTTTGGGCATATTTCTTCCCAAAATACATAGTTTCCAATTATCATGTATATTAATTTTGAAATTCCTTCCTGAAAGATAAAAATTAATCCCAATTTTTTTTGCTTAGTTGTAAATTTTTAAAAATGATTTTGAAGGTCCATGGTCGCATTAATATTCATGTCTGTGTCATATTTCGAAGTAATGTATTAATATGAAATTTTAATTGCAGTCCCCTGTGAAATTTTTATCTCTTGTGAAAGATAGCATGGATTTAATAATGGTCTAAAAATTTATTTTAATTATCTATACAACTTTATTCAATTATATACAAATATGAAGTTCCATCTAATTATCATTAATACAAAATATGTTGGTAAATTAAAGGAGTGTTTTTATGTATATATGAATTTTTTGTGATTAGTAAAGTATATTACTGCAGAAAAATAGTATGCATATTGGTTTGTGGGTGGTAAAAACAGACAACAAATGATTATTTTGTTAATGCATCAAAGTTGAAAATTTTGTTATCAAGAAGTATCTATATTAATTTTGATATATCGATCTTTATTTTATTCAAATGTAATAATCTACATTGCAATCTACATTGAGCATATGTTCAAATATAACATATGCTCCTATTACTTAAATCATTTTAAATGAAAATTCACAAGTTCAGGCATTTCATTTTTAGTCTAAACTCTAGAGTGTTTTGAATTCTTTAGCCTATTTGACTTCGGCTGTTAGTTTCCAAGCTTAAATTTTAACTGATTCTTTTTTAGCTTTGATTTCCATTTTACTTCTCTAGGATATACGTACAGAGACATTGTAAACGTTTCTTGATATAACCAATCTGGGCACATGTTTGAATTTCAATTTTTTTTATATTTTGCTCAGCACTTAGAATTAGAATGGAGTCTCCAAAATTTAAAAATCATGATCTAACTGCAGTATGACATATGAATTGGCGTTTAATTAATTATATCCTTCCGAAATTGCCCATCATTATTACAAGCTACACTACCCAGATTCAAAATCTGTTTTCTTAAATCAATAATGCGGAAATCTCTTCCACAAAAGGCGGCTAGCCATCTTTAAGATCTAAAATGAGTCATGCTCTTCAATCTAATTGCTTCTTACCATGTAGTTTGAAATTTTTCTCTGATTTCTATGTCCTTAGTTCGGCATTGTAACGAATATTTCCTGCTTATTATTAGCCAATAAATGATATCAACTTCATTATTTTGAAAGAAAGTTCTTTGCATATAGTAAGCAAGTAAGTTCTGCAGTCCTATTTTTCCATAGGCTGGATAAAACCTATAATTTCCATCAGGAAAAAACGCAAAGGAATGCAACGAATATTTAAACGTATAATCACACCATTATTGGGAGATGGTACAATTGCATCTACTGAATGCACTCTACCGGTGGATTTCTACTATTTAAGTATGTTTCGATCGATCCTTCCATTCACTGTGATGAGAGTTCAGCCTCATTGGTCTCTTTAACTAATCATAATTCAAAATAAAGAGATCGTCTCCAAAATAGCCGGAATAGTTCCGGTATTATAAATCGATTACTTAAGTGCTTAAGGGCATAACCCGAGTTAACTCGTCCTATAAATTACCGTAGGTTACAAATTAACTCGGTGCTTAAGCGGTTAATAATGCAGTTTTTCAATTTACCACAAATTAAGAACATAACAAGGCATATTAAATTAAACTTACGACTTTAATTTTATAATTGCTATAATTTTGAGTTAATTATTTTTCTTTTTATGCTTTACTTTTCATTTGTTTTTCATTATTATTTTAAGACAAATCATGACGAATGGCAGGTTACATACCGCCTATCATGCTTTATGAATTACAGATTAGCAAAATGCTACTGAAGCTACTTGGAAGATCCTTTCGTTGCACTGAAATGCTCTCCATGACGGTATTCAATACGAGAGAGAAAGTTGAAAGAATTATTAGGACCAGCCTGAAGCTCTCAGCATATGGAAGTGATTTCGTCGAGAGTTGCTTTTCGGACGGAAAGTAATCAACATTCATATTGGGAATCGGAAACCTGTTTCGGAAAGCAATAACTTGCTGTCTTTCTAAGAAAATTCGCCCGTTGGCTAAGGGCTTTAATCCAGTGTCCTAATAATAGAGCAGTTACATTTCACTTTCTTGGCTGAATCGGACGCATTCCTTTTTTTATTTTTTGCTTTACCCAAAAAATCAATGTATATTTCCAAACTCCTAAGCAATTTTCAACTGCCATGTACCACCCCATTTGTTAGATTTGGAAGTCAAAGTGTCATCATTTTGAAATTTTTCTTTGATTCAATTTCGAGGTAATGCAAGGAATTTTAACGATAACTAAAGTACTACATTTTAAAACTCTCTTAATATATGTCTATAAAAAGTTTTATTGTCACTTTTTACCAATTTTTCAATAATGTTTATAAAAATATAAAATTAAAAAAAAATTCGAATATATTTTACTTTACAGTTATTATTCTCTTAGTGTTTTAACATAGTTCAAAAGAAATTTACTGAAATCTATGCTCAAGGTGGGCGTTAATGCCCGAAGCGAGTTGATGATTATGATAGAATGAGATTCACTCATCACGAGTAGAAAATAGTTGAGAGGCTTCGTTGTGTACAATAACAGGAAAAGAACATCTGAAATAAAATTGCATGCCTTGCCGTGCTCGATTATAGGACCCCCTTGAACTAAACCAGGTATCACTTTGCGTTTTACTGATCACACGAATCGAAGAACAGCCACTTCTGAGGTGAATTGCGGCTAACGATGAAGATTTATTCCTTATGATAAATGTTCCACTTAAAAATAAAAGACAAAGTCCAAAAGAAAAACCCATTCCACTACCAAAGCCAGTATTTCACCAAATGTAGGTTTTCGCTCTCTATAGAATGGAATAATTTTCCATGAATTTTAGAACTAATGAAACAACAAGGCCGTTCTGAAACTAGCTGTTCTCCCATAATATTAGCAACTTTTGGCTATGTTTGCAATTTGGTGAAATGGTAGTTGAGACTGAGGGACACTGCCAAAATTTTGTTTTGCGTTATATATGGAAAAGTGGTCAAAAACTGGGCGTCTAAGACTCGAGGGTCTGCTGCCAAATTTTACTAAAATATTCATTACTTATCAGAGTACAATATATCTTTCAGGAAAGTCATAGTTTTACTACTTTTTTTACTAATGATTTTTTGTGGAAATTTTTTTTAAAAAACCAGTTTTACCCATGGGTAACTAGGTAAAACTAGATTTTAAGTGGAAATGTAGCATAAATTTTTATTTTATGCGACAATTTAAGAATAAAACATTTTTTTAAGATTTAAAAATAGTTATGATAGTTGACAATTTAAAAAGAAAAAATATTTTTTAAAATTTAACTATAATTTTAATAGTTGACAATTTAGAAATAAAGACAATTTTTTAATATTTAACATTAGTTACTGTATTTGAAAATTTAAGAATTAATACAATCAATTTAAAAATATTTCCAAAATCCATATCTAAATTAGTGGTAAAAGCTGTAGGAATGAAAGAGGGAACCTAGTCATGACACTAGCGCATTGAAACACTGCTGGTTTGGAAATCACAATAGAACAAAATAGCGGCAAAATGAAATGAAAGAATCTAACAAAAGTTGCACAAAACAAGAAATTTGAAAAACGTAATAGACTTACTGTACTCTCCTACTATTTTAATGATTCAAATCCAAAAGCATAAGTAGAATAAAAAATCCAATCCAAAAGCAAAAGAAGAAAACTGTCTTCTGCATAATGCTTTCTTCTTTAAAATCCAAGCTAACTAAGAGTCGAACTCAGCTGAAATAACGATGCATTAAATAAAACGAAACGGTTGCAAAGACTTCGAGCAAAAGTTTTTTTAATTTTCCATGCATTTTAAATTTTATATGAGTAAAAATGTATAAAAGTCATTCATTTGCAAGCGAGGAAATAATGGAATAAATTAATTTCAATTCTATTTAAAATTTTGACTTAAATAACTCTGTATTATTTGAAATTATCACAAAAAAGAAAATATTGGAAATCGGAATAAATTGGAAATGCTTTCCATCAGATCATTTATTCAAAGGTCAAATAGGAATGGCCCTCACAAACTACCAACTGTCTCACAATCTAAGAGAATCCTCTTGTGTCGGGTATTCCCCTAGTAACCGGTTTTACGCCGAGTGGAGAGGTTATGGAAAACGAAATAGAACCACCCAATTGTTTTACTAAATCTTTATTGTTTGATAGGATATAAATCCTTAGTAAACATATAATTAGCCGGACTAAATATAGTGTTTATAATTGAAATGATTAATAAGTAAGGATATTTTAAAAAGAAAAGAACATTGTAGAGTTGACGTCATAGAACAAATAGACCTTCACAGATGAAGAGAATTCAATAACAACAACGCCGGAACTACGACCGTTCTGTTTTCTTCACTAGCGGAGTATAATTCAGAATTTATCCACTAGAAAGGAGAAGTAATAACGCCAAATCCAAGATACCCGATTTTACCCCACTACCCGGGTTAAAAAATCTCTAAAACGGAGGGCGATGGGTGGCAGGTGACCATTGATGACTTATCTAGGGGTAAATAAATTTTGTCAGCGGTTTGGTCTGGGGAACTCTCTCATGGTTTTCCACATAGAGAATATACAGTGGTGTAGTAATTGTTTTCGATTTCTTTCGAAAGTGGTGGTTGGTGGGGGACAGGCGATCATTAACGACATATCGAGGAAACAGAGGCTTCCATATGAAATAAAAGTTGTCGAACTTGGTCCAGTTCTTTGGACTGAGGTACTGTTAATCTGGTTCTAGCAATTATTTTGGATATACTGATATCTGCAGACATCTATTTTGAACAATAGGCAAGTTGTGATCCTTCAGCATAGAAGTATTCAACCGCACATAGATGGTGGAACGATCAGGAACTTAGCGCGTTCGCTGCCATGACTTCCCGCACACGCACATACACCCTTTCGGGTAGGCCGGATCGGTGTGGGTTCCTTTCCTATCCCGTCTGATTCGAACCTTCTATCCAATTTGATGACCCCCTAATCTAAGATTAATGATGTTAGATTTTGTTAATTCACAATATTATCTAAGATTTGCTATCATTTCTGAAATATTTATAATTTAACCTCTTCCAAGACTAATTCATAGCAATCGAATTAATGTTCTTAATTTTTTAAGTTGTTGTATTAACAATTTCAGTAAGTATTGTCAATTTTTTCCCCCTCGTATTGTAAATATTCCTCACGAGTATCTCCATCGGCTTGTGCCTCGAACAGTAACAAACTTCTGAAAATCTCTGGATGGCATTCAGTAGATTATCTAATTTGGCATGTTTATTTCCCATAATTTCCTCTAGTTGGTTGGTACAGAAAATCGGAGAGGGGGTGCCAGCTCAAGTGTCTTGCTCGTCATCTGTTCCTCGGTTCAAAGTTACGAGAAGCTTTTGATTTGACAAGGAAATGTTTTTGAATTCCACAAATCCACAATATTCAAGGTTCATGGAAAAATGAAAAAACTTGATGATATTTAGTATCTGTAAAATTAATTTCGTTCTTTGAGACTTTGTCTTTATTTGCTTCTCAGATAATCCACGATTATCTGAATAGCAAATCAGTATTATCTGGCAATTTCAGATAATCCGCCAGAATTAACACTAAATAAAGACTTTGTTTTTATTTGCTGTTAATTTTGGCGAATTATTTGAAATTGTACACAAGACCAGAAAATGAAAACTGAATTTCATTTTCAGACCCGCAAGATACTCATTCCAGAAAAAAAAATTACCATGAAAAAGTATCCTGTTGAACTAGTAATCCGAATGCTAACCTGATAATATTTAAAGCCTGGATAATACTTATACCCCTTAACATAATACTCGTGGATCGAATATCGCATTTATAGTCTTAAAACCAAAATTTAATAATTAATTAGCTTTATAATTTTACACAAAAATTACCTAGAATCTACAAACATCTCAAGTATTATATTCCTTCTGAGATGTATGAAAACGACGGACTCTTTCCCAAACAGAAGGGTGCACTAATTAGATAGCAAAGAAAATTATTAGGTTACGTGGTTAAAACTTTGGATGTGCGTGACGGAAATTTTTTTTCAAAAGGCTCCACAGTGCATCCTGTTGGATCTAAAGCTGCCAAATTTGGCATGTAATTGATTCTTGACTAATATGTGCTCATTAAGAGTGGATTATTCAAATTTTTTAAAACTTATTTTATTTTTAAATAAAAATTGCCAAATTTTAGAGTTTTTTCTCGATAACATCGGAGATAATTATTGCACAGAAACTATTTTCAAACCACTTCAAATAAACACAAATTAGCTTTTCAGTTATGCCACTTTCCTTTTTCTACCATTTTTTTCTCCAATTTTAATGTTTTTTTGTGAGTTTTACACAATACTTTTCATTGTTTCTGCAACCGTATTTATACTCTTACACGTTGCCACAATATTAAATACCTTTTTTGTGTGCACATTATTGTTGCTATATTTAGTAGCAAGCTGTTAAAAATAATATAAAGACATAAGAATCAACTCTATAACAGTATAGTTCGGTAGAAACAAAGAAAACTTTCTAAGTAAAAAATGTTTAATGAGTTTAATTTTCTACAAGTTAAAAAATTAATTTTAAAGGTGCAAAAAAGTAAATTTATGTCTAATATGTTTTATCCTACTAAAACGTCTTTCACCGGACTCAAATGTAACCTTCTAGGGTAAAAAAGAATCCTGCGGATAATATTTATATTCTGATATGAGTCTTTAAGAGAAAACGTGCATATACAACTTCACAAATCAAGTTTCGTGGCTGAATCTATTATATTCTCAATGCATTCAACAACTCGAGTCTTGGAACATCAGTCTGGAATTTCTTTAACTGAATCTTGAACATTATATTCTTATAATGCTGAAGCCTAATTCCCTCCCTTCCCTAGAGTTTTAATTCTTTCATCATTGTCATTATTACATCTTTCTTAAAAAACAAGAAGAAAGAAAAAGCGAAATTATACTGTCTTTACGTAATAGGCGTTAGCGAAAGGTTCTATTGCGACAAACGGCGTCCGTTTGGAAACCCTAGTTGTAAAATGATTTTTAATAGTTTATACAAACAAAGTGCCCAGTAATTTTGCCATAGTTTGTAAATTTCAAATTTTATTATAAAAAATTACTCAATGCGCACATTAATGATATTGAGAATATAATATATAGGATGTTTGTTTGTGTGTGTGCATGCGTGCGATGTCCAGACGAATCTATTGCACTTACAGCCTTGAAATTTGGCACACAGGTAGTCTTAATTGTGTCTCAATGTGCATCTCGAAGCCGGAATTTTAAAATTTAATCTAGAAAATTTTTTATTCAATGTTAGTGTTGTTTTGGTTGATTTTTCGCACTAATTTCTCAACAGAGTAGTTTTGAATAATTGTACGACGAAAAAAGATTCATCATCGGAAAGAGCACATAATTTCCGTCCTAATGAAGTTAGTAAATTTAATTTACAGAATTTTTAGAATAGTCTGTGAAGCCTAAAAGTCTTTGTTTGGAATTTAAATTTCTTGCATCCGCCGTTCTAATTCTGTTACTAATTTGAAATTTGTTGAAGCAATAAACATAACGTCTCTCCGTGATTTAAAACAATAATGTTTAAAATTGAACAGATGGTTGAATTTTAATTAATTTTTTTCTGAATTTTTAAAAAAATTTGCTTCAAAATTCCTTACATGATTGTTTGTAATCAAGGTCGCGTGACGTATTTTCCCAACATGCATTTCGTCGAAACCACGTGACGTCATAACCCTTTGCTTCATGTCGACAGATTTTTTCTTTTAATTTGTTTGTTTTTATACTGTTTGTTATTCGAACATATGGCTGATATCTTTAGTTAGAGAGGACTAGAAAAAATGAAATATGACTTCAAGGAGCTATTTACATCATGTGGCTTCAAAGTTTAAATCTGAAGTGGGAGATTTCCTCTCTTTTTTCTCCCTTCTTCTCTGATTCAATTTGGATATATTTAAATACTACAGAAATTATGTTTGTCGTATTGCTCCATTTGAAATCGTTTAAAATTTCATTCGATAAGCCTTCCCAACATGCATTGTTGCAATGTAATTTGCAGGTGCCCATAGGTGCAGAGCGCAGGATACGTCATAAACTTCAACTGAATGTCTTCGATTATTATTTTCGGCAGTGTTTTAACGTGTTTATTTGTTTCGCATATTTTGCTTTCTGTGTAATGATAATTTTCATGCTGCAATTTTTTAAATATTGTTTCAGATTAACGTACTCTGCACTGTTTTTCTACAGAACATAACGCCTTCTCTTACCCCCGTACCCGTGACCAGACCGGTCACTGAACGGTTTGATGGGCAAGACACGGGAATTTTATTTAAGAAAAAAATAAACAAAACAAACAAAAGGAAAAAATATTTACACTATGTACAGCACAGGCATTTTCACTTTTAAACTATTAGTCGTAATAGTCTTATTTTTAGAAGTTTTTTTACCTTTCTTTTCTTGAAGGGGGGGGGGATGTTCGGCAATTTGGAGCTTGTTGGTTCAGGTAGCTGGAAAGTTGAAGGCTAGGGAGGCCGGAAAATATCTCTGTTTTCGCTTATGAATTTGACAATCGTAAGAATTTTATGCCTGGAGACGAGGTTCTTGGTGACTCTTTTCAGCCAATCTTGTTAGAAGTTTGGCACTGGCTTCCTCATATGCCAAGACACTGTGAAAATACACTCCGTGGCATAGTGAAGTGCCGTGCCAATTCCACCACAACTGCAATATTCGCTGTCAGACAGGTGAAACATTTTGAGGTAGGCAGGGAAAGGGCCATGTTGAGAGAAGAAGATAATATCCTCTGTAATCCAGTTAGCGGGACGGAGAATAACTGAGGGCTTGATGTTATAGATTTTCCTGCCTGTAACGCCATTCTTCCAGGTTTGCCACACCTCAAACATCCTCTTCCGTATGAGGCCTTTTATGTGCGGATTAGGAAGCTGAGTAAGTGAATAGGGTTGCCCATGTTGCGTTGCATCTTTTGCCAGATGGTCTGCTGTCTCATTGACTATATTGTATGCATGTACGTTAACCCACGAGACTTTTATTCTTGGATTTGTTAGAAGGATTTTAAAAAAGTGTCTTGCTGTTTGGCTTGTGCTCTTTGAATTGGAAGATTTATTATACTTGCTCTATTGTCTATGTGTAAATTAAAGGTATTGTGGTTTGGCAGATGAGATGCGTATATTACTGCTTCATGAAGTGCAGTGAGTTCAGCTTGAAATACGGTGTTGTCATTGAGTTTAGCAGGCCACTTGTAGGTCTAGATGTCATTGGTCAAGACGCAGAAGGCAGATCCAACACCGTGTTCGGTTTTCGAGCCATCTGTGAAAATATTTATAATGTCCTTTCGGGCTATATTTCTTTCTCTGTCTTCTAAAGAGATTTGGTTCGGTTTGAGATGCTCTGAAGTATGAATGGACCAGCTTGTTGCCTTCATATCCAGATCTCGCGGTTGGATATCTGTAATGTTAGGGGGAAGAGATATTCTTAGGGGATAAACTGTAAACCTGCCTTTGAACTGTAATTGCATGTGTAAGGGTGGGATGCCGAAAATCGTTTGTAACGCTGCCGTTGGGGTGGTGCGATAAGCTCCCGATATGTGGAGTAGGAATGGCGTCTGAATCGAAGAAAGTTTCCTCTTCATTTTTTATGTTGGATTTAGACACCAAGCTGAAGATACGTGGGCCAGCATTCTCTCAATCATCTTTTCATAGAGAGTCCTTCTGTGCATGTGAGAGATTCCCCAATTGCCACCTGCGATTCTTTTGAGGTTCTGCTGCATTTTGATAGCTTTCTCTTCTTGCTTATTAATGCGCACCAGTCAGTTAAATCGATCATCAGCGTGTATCCCTAGGTACATAAAATATTTAACTCTATTTATGTTGTACCCGTTCCATGTAACCTTGGGACTTCTTGCCCTTTTGCTAAATAAGATATAATTTGTTTAATCTGTTCAAATGACAAGTTCCATTTTCTGAGCACCAGGAGCTCAATTGGGTTATTGCACTTAGCGTGCCTTTTACAAGGCTTTTATTTGTATCCGCTTCAATGACCAGCACAAAATCATCTGCGAAGGCTTATATATGAACGTTATCCGGCCAGACTTGATTGAGTATTTCGATCGCCACGAGGTTCCTCAGGGCCGAGAAACTACACGAACCTTGAGGGCAGCCTTGTTTTTGATCCTTTGTGGCCCTACCTTGTACGGTCAGTAGTGTCACTTTCTTAATTTGAAGAAGGTAGTGAAAGAGTCTATTTATGTTAATTGGGCAAGTGCTGGCGTCCAAACACTTAAGTACAGCTCGATGTTACAAGTTATCAAAGGCTCCCTTGATGTCAATAGAGAGCACTAAGCCATGCTTGCCATCTCTTCTTGCTGTTTAATTTTTTCTTAGTAGCTCGTTGATGGCTGCATCCGCAGTCTTTCCTTCTCTGAAGCCATGCTGTCGGGCGTTCATTCTGTTGGTGGTCTTCAGATGATATGTCAACTTCTGAGTCATAAGTTTCTCCAGCACCTTCTCCATTGTCGGTAAGGAGTGAAATAGGACGATAAAAGAAGGCCAGCCGCTGTTCTTTTCCTCCTTTCTGGAATAATATAACGTTCGCATACAGAATAAAACGAAGTTATTTGTCTTTTAAGGCAAATAAACATAATACTTGCCTCAGCTAGATATAAATTAACGATGAATGTGAACCTATTGTCTCCTTGGAACGTCGCCTTCATTTAAGATATCTCGAAAACGTAACGTAGAAAAATGAATCTAAACATATTTCAGAAATCATAAATGAAATGTTTTCAAAATTTAATTCAATCTTGGAAATCGTAAGATTTAAAACTTTTTTGCACTTAAAAAATGACAGTTGAAATTAGTGTCTCTGCATTTACGCATAAGCAAAAATGTGCATCACTCAAATTTTGAGTAAGTGTGGACTGCCTCAATATTTTAGAGAGGTTTTCAGAGGTGAATTTTGCGTTGAAACATTTCATATGAAAAGCTTAAATTATTGTTTGTATTGCTTGGGATGAAATTCATCAGTTGATACAACTGACGCTAAACCATCGGCTCCATTTTAACCTAACTTCGGAATGATTTTTTTTCAATACATCATCATTTTTTTCTTTTATTTGAATGAATCAATCGGTATAGATTTCACATTTCAATATTTTACCGAGAAAGTAAAACTTTTTATGTATTAGAATGGCAAAGAATAGAAGTTAATTAAAACAATTACCGAACTGAACAGCTATTAACGAACCATACTTTCATTAAATCATTTTTAGCAAATAAGAATTATTAATCTACAACGCTTTTGAAAGTACAATTAAATTCATAAAAGTAAAGAGTTTATTGCATCTCTATATATCTCATGCCGCCAACATCCACGTAATTGTTCCTGCCGCACGGCCAAAGAAGTGAAAGTAGAACAGCGGAGAACATTTGCATAGTAGAAGAGGTGGTGGACGCTAGTGAATATGGCTTTGTAGGAGATCCAGAGTGGACTACGAGATATAATTGTAGTGATTATGGAATCTGGACTTCAAATCAGTGTGTGGGGGGGGGGGATGCCCACAATGACACGAAAAAGGTTTGAAAACAAATCCAAAACAAAAGATACACAGTATTGATTTTCCCGCTTATTTTTCTTTGCGATAATGACATTTATCAACACAGAAATGCAATATTTTTGCTTGCTCCTCTCGACAATGAGGCGAATGAAATGATGCCACCTGCCGGAAGGAATGGGATTTTAGAAATGTATGAAAGCATATGACGTCACCTGTTGCGAGGAAGGTCTCGTTGCAACAATGCATTATGGGATGGACCGGAGAAGCTCTCGCTGTTAAATCTCGCTAGCGAAAAAACTGTTTGAACTGATCAGGGAAAAATTAATTAAAAAAACGAAACCGTTCTTGTTGACCGAACGATATGTTAACCGTTCTTGTTTTAAATTCGACAGAAACGTTCCAGTTATGAGCCGAAAAAATGAAAATTATAGAGTTGTTAGAACGTCAGATGCCATAATTTAAAGAAATCTTTATTAAAATTTACCATAAAAGTGCCGATTTTTAAAAATTTCTCAACATTCAGTAAATTATGTTAGACGTACGAAACAAACTTCATTAGAACGGAAATAGTTTGTTCTTTCCGTTAGCGTAACTGTTTTTTTGTACAATTATTCGAAACCGCATTCAGTCACCATTACGACTACCTGTGTGCCAAATTTCATGGCTGTAAGTGCGATAGATTCGTCTGGACATCGCAGACACACACACCACACACACACACAAACATTGCCTTCTATAAATATAGATTATATATTATGAATAATATATTATGAATTATAAATTATGAATAATATATTATGAATT